>JARWMC010000003.1:13446840-13675556 GCA_029959065.1 Colias behrii
ACAATTAACAGGGAAATGGGACGTAATATCCAGAAAATAACATTTCATGATAACTCAATTTTAAGTAAATTAAATGAAAGGATTTTTTTTCATTAAAATAAAAATAGTAATTGTTTAGAAAAATAACATATTTAATTTCGAAAATATTAGTTATATGTAATATTTGAGTATAATTTGAAATTAAAACTATTTGCTAAAGATCGACCTCAAAAAATTTAAACTACAAAGACAAAAGTCACAGCTAAAGTGCCAAATCTAGACCTCTAATTTCAATGTTTCTATCTAGGTAGTTTGGCTATATTTTACTCTTTTTTTAAATTTGATTCCTAAAAATCGCCAGTTTGAAACATCAATAGGAAATTAAAATAAGATTTAAAAGGAAATAATGCAAAAAGGTTTAAAGTGAAAAATCATAATTAACTACAAATTACATAACAAATGTTAAAATCAATATGTATTTTATTTAATGCTTAAATTTCTATTTAATATAAAAAATAAATACTATAATAAAGATGTGATCTCTAATAATAATGAATGTATTCGCAGCTTTTGTAGCTTTTGTAAATATATCATACAATTACAAATAGTTAAAAGTATTGTATGCAATTCTTTATATGTATTAGTCTTCTATGTGTAATATGAAAATATGTAACTAAATTGCTTCTGAAGAACTGGAAGGATTCTGATAAAATTTTGGAGCTTGTAGAGGTGATTCGAGATTGGGTAATTTACAATTGGTTCCGATATTTATTTTTTAAACTAAATAATATCTACACAGTTCGCCAGTACAAATAGTAACGAATCTATCGAGTCAGATATAGTAACGTAATCCAATGAAATATCAACAAAACCACGTTTAAAAATATAGTATGTAATCGTATGAATTCTCATGACCCCACGTACTTAACAAATACAAATAGTAACAAATCTATCGAGTCAGACATAGCAATGTAATCCGATTACAAACCAATAAATCCCCGTTTTATACCTAGTAATCGCATGAATACGATTTCGCACGCTTTTTTAAGAGGAACAATTATCACATACTTCTGTATCGAGTAAAGTGAGTCATGTCTAGATGCGCAATTCCACGTATTGGTGGATCCAGGAGGAAAATGTAGGGACACGTCATTGTGAATGTACATGAGGGTTGAGTTTGCGGTCTGATTTCAGAGATAATTGGTATACATTTGTATTACTAAAGATAAAAAAGTGTTATTTTTGATCTTGTTGTTATTTTATGTAGTGTAAATCAATGTGTGAAGGAAAACGTAACCATTTCATGGCGGCATGTTGAATAGAAGTTTTATTGAGATATTCTAAATAACAGGAAAGGCATGATAAATCGACCACTATCTTTATTAGTTTAAGATTTTTTTTTAATATTAGCCTCATAGTCCGATGGACATGCCCCAGAGATGAGATGGAAGACCGACATATAAATATTATCAGTTTCAGAGCGTGTTTCAACTTCCTGACTTGGATTTCGACTGAAAATTCCATTTAGATTTCCTACCCGATATTCCTTACTAAAACCTCGTAAACACACTAACTAACACACCATCTAAATTCTAAACAACTTAGTTACCTACTACAAAGGTCATTTCAACAATAACCATTGAATTATGATTCACAAAATCTAAATACCAAGTAACGTTAATTAGACGCCATAAATTAATCGTGCGCCAACGTTTCCTCTAAGATATAATAACATATTGCACGAATAAAAACAGAAAAACAATATCGAAATTATTACACGGTTAGACCATGTTGTTTACTATTACTATTATTTTTTGTATGCATGTGTTATGACCGAGCGTGTTTGATTAGGATTTTTCGATCCATAATAATTATATGTAGGTATGCTTAAGCTTTGCATATATAATTATATAAATCTACCTAGTACCTACATGTGTAAAAATCAATTATGTATTGAGATAGGATTTGTATTTTAATTTTTATGAATTTGTCAAAAACGCAATCAATCTTTATACCGTTTTTTATTAAATATTTGTGTGGACCTCATGGTCGAGGATATTTAGATAAATAAATTTATGTTACGAATTCAAATATTTAGGTTTAAAGAGATGATAATCGTCTTGTTTAGTTTGTAGATTTATTAAAAGGTACGAACTACGTACTGTTAGTTTGTTGCGTAATTGTGTTTAAAAAAAAACACAAGTATAATAAAATTAATTTATTTTCCACAACACAACTTTTAATTCACAATATATATTTCACTATATAATTCACACAGTATAGAAATACCACTTATAGAATAGGGATTCGTCCCCTGCACCCCGCGCGGTACTGGTGCTCCTCTCAGGCTAAGCCGGTAGATTAGATCCTCCGTAGCTTAGGTGGTTAAGCGACCATTAAGAGAGAAGCCCGTAAACTAAAAAATCAATGCATTATATACATACAAAATATTGCTGACACCGTGATATAGGCCGGTGGGGTTTATAGCCCAAGTCAGCAATATTGGACAGTGTAACAGTAGGTACGTACGTACGTATAACGGAAGATAATGAACTGAAGCTTTTCTGGAGCTTTTTAGTTAGTGTTAAAAACCGGTTTATTAAATTTTCTAGCATTACTTCAATATGTCATATTTTGCAATAATGATTCCGATCTTTATATTCTTAAATAATCAATTGTTTACCAGATTTACTCCTGATTAATCAATAATGTACTCAAAAATAGATTACCTGAGCTCTACTTAAAAAATAGATTATATTTCAGTGCAAGTTCTGAATTTCTATGTACATTCTGTAACGTTTATTTATTATTATATTTGCCTCTTAGGGCTCTTTCAATTTATGCGTTTCGTATCGGACCGCTACAGTGCCGAAGCGGTGCGTTTGTCGTACGGCGCACGGCCGGTCGTTTGTTTTCATACAAAATGCACGGTGCGGCAACAGCGCGGCGTCCGTACCGCGAACGCTCGACAGCAGGACGGCAACGTCACAAGTCCCATAGGGATTTCGGAAATGCAATAAAGTATCGATATAATATGTATATCGTATCGATGTTTTTTGAAAATATCAATATCGATATTGATATTTTTATTAAAAAATATCGATATATCGGTATGATTTGACAGAGAATATTCGTGCTCTAAAAATTATTTTTTTGGTCTAATCTAATTCAATCATCTTACATTTCTACGGGTACTAAAAATACAGAAATACGCCCGTTTTGAGGTTATCTTAATAAAAATCTCGTGTCACAATGTTTGTCCTCAATGGACTCCTAAACCACTTAACCGATTATAATAAAATTAGCACACCATGTGCAGTTCGATCCAACTTGAGAGATAGGATAGGTTTTATCCCGGAAATCCCTCGGGAACGGGAACTATGCGGGTTTTTCTTTGAAAACGCGGGCGAAGCCGCGGGCGGAAAGCTAGTAATATTATATAAGTCAGTCGTGGTAATAATACGGACGGGCAGTTGAAGAGCACTAACAGTAATGATTCTTCGTCAGAGTCCATCTTAGATCATTACTAATTAATGATCTAAGGAGTCCATGGCTTAACTGGTGTCAAATAAATTTAAAACAGCACTAGCATACAAACGCACGGCAGTCAGATACGCTTTCAATTTAAGCGTTTGGTAACGGACTGCTACCGTACTGCAACGGCACGGCAGCGGGTTATAACTAGCGGCACGGAAACCGTGCGGCAGCGGTCCGATACAAAACGCATAAATTGAAAGAGCCCTTAGTCATCCTAAATTCTTTCAAAATAATAAGGAAGTGGTCAATATGCGATTCTACGTTCAGATTTTTTGCGCCTCCACAAAGGTACATAACATTTACACCAAAGTTTTTAATAATATTCTTCTCGAGCACAGAGCCACCCTATAAATAACCAAACTTATCGAATAGCCTTCGTTAGTAATTACATAACAAAAGGAAAAAACGCGACCGGCAAAAAATATAAATCGCATGCGCTAAGGCCTTTCTTAAATTATCCTGTCAGGGTCAACTATGAAATGCAATTGGCGTCTGAAAAAATTCAAACTCGTTAGAATATCGGTGTCGTGGTGTTGCAATGTGATTCTTATTGGTATGGGGATAGGGTGCGGTAGGGTGGTGGGTGCTATAGGGCTGTCAATCGTAAGTTAAATATTGCATAAAATTCTGGTATTTTTGTGGTAATACGTACATTGATAGATTTAAATGTATATACTTTCAAACGTTATAAATTATTTAATTTTATGTATTGATGTTGAGAATTGGAATTTTGGAACTCAACATAAAAGTCTCTCATTAAAAAATACCTAAGCTTTTAAACAAATATAAACTCCAAATTTTAAAATGAAATAATAAAACTAGGTGTAAACATTTTTGTATTGCGTTGGTTTAACAGACATCAAACTACAATTACGACACCACTTTATTCATTCTATACCACTTTGATCATAAAAAAATACATACATATTTGTACATATATGTGCACATAATTGCGCGTTGACAGCCCTAGCATAGTGTCAGGTTGCACAATAGACGCATGTACCTGCGCAAGGTGACCCACGAAGGGCACGAGGCTGCCCTTGCGCACCCCCGCCCCGCGAACTGTCTCAATCCTTGCTCGTATTCGCATGTATTGTTCGCTTTAAATGACCAGCTTTGTTGTAGGGTTGGCACTTGTCGATAAAAAATATTTTTAATTAAATATTTGATTGTTTTGCAAATTGCTAAACGAAGAATTTCCTGTGAGTTGTAGGGTGTTTAGTATGTTATAATGCATGTATTTTTTCAGTAGGTAAATAATAAAATAAATAAATATATGTGAACAGTATGCATTGTTGTAAAGTTATTATAATATGCAAATAATAAACAATATCATTAATCTTATATATATATTTAAATTCAACTTAAAAATAATGGAAAACAAGTTTGCTAATCTGTATTAAAATTAATATGTAATTTTTATGTATATTTTCATTATATTTTGTTTAAGATTATTGAATATTGATTATTGATTTAAGCTGATATAATTAAATAAAGAGATTATAAATTTATATAAATAAAGTGATTTAAAATCTATCGATAAAATATTATCGACAAACGCATCCCTATTCAATGCCTTAAGCCAAAAATCATCGCAGACAACAATGTACAAGGACAGGTGCTAAGATTTGCCCACTTTAGTAAGTATTTATATCGACTAGCCTTTTTATTTCAACAAAATAGATATAATATATCTTTATGTATATTATTTTAGATAATAAGTAAGTACATTAACAAGGAAGTTAAATAGAGGACATTATAAAATTGATAAGGAATTACGCTGTTTAAAAATTTCAAATTATTTCAAAAACAAGTAGTAAAATTAAATTATTGACGTATACAATTTTACTGAATAGATTGCATTAATTATTAGCAAATCAAAACATGAGTTAATAATGTCAACGTTAGTGATTATTAATTATTTTGAAATACTTTTAATTAATTAAACAAAATTAAAAGACTCATAGTATGTCGATTTCTAAAAATGTCTATAATAACAACATTATATTAGGTATATTTGTTATTTGGCGGAAAAAATCCCTAAAAAGAGTATTTAAATAAAAAAGACAGACGATAAACATGTTATCCAAAATAAAAAAGCAATTTTTAATATGCAAACAAACACTTCCTGTATTTATCCAATATTCATAAAACATAATAAAAAACCGTGTACAGATTAACGATTCTTATTTCGCAAAAAGCGCACCCAACAAGATTCACATTTTTTGTAAAGTAAACGTTACTCATTTACATTCAACCACAGATAACATAAAATGGCCGCTAGACAGTAAAGCAAGCATGACATGTATTTATCGTCATACTGCATGAGCATCTAAAAATATCAAATCTAAACTAATACATATTATAAAGCTGCAGAGTTTGTTTAAACGCGCTAATCTCAGGAACTACTGGTCCGATTTGAAAAATACTTTTGGTGTTAGATAGCCCATTTATCGAGGAAGGCTATATATCTGGCTATATATAGGCTGTATATCATCATCACGCTAAGACCAACAGGAGCAGAGCAATGCGGGTAAAACCACGAGACAAAGCTAGTCATACATATTATACAGTTCCGTTCAGCCTAGCCTAGTGATAGCAACCGACCTAATTATCATGCCGCATATCTAACTCACAGGATAGAAAATAGGAAGCTTCATCAATCAGTCAGCACGTAGTTAGCATGACATTCATTTCAATCATCGATATTAACATGCATGCATGACACTTATGCGTGTCATGCTGCATGATCGTGTAGAGACGACTTAAGATTACATTCGACTATTATCGTATCAAAGCTCGCGATATAATTGGCATTACTTGAAGCTATTTCACTGATATTCGGACGTAATTGCTGACGTTTTTTGTCTTCGTGCATGTAGATGATTTTGTAAATGCTTTGAACATTTTATTATTCGAGTTACAATGCTGTGTGTGAAGTTAATTGTAGACGTTTAATAGGTAATATTTTTCTTCATCAAAAAAAGCGAAAGTTAGGTTCCAGGTAAATACACAACTTATCCAGAATACCTACACAAATTGCTCAATTTGATTGTACCTAATTGTAATTATTTATTCCATTACACAAACAAGGCACATGTTATGAGTACGTGTGAAGGTTTTTGAAGCAAAAAGTATGACAGCGTTTGAGACCACCGCAGTTGTTTTAAAGTTGCCCTGTAAAATTATCTTATTATTGATTAACGTATATTGATGTGATTTTATTACTTTATCTTGATTATTTTCGACTTGATCGTAAGCATGATAATTATCTTTAATTTAAAAAATAAGAGTCTACTTTATTGTAACAAATCAACAATAATATGCAGTAGGTATTAAAGTACGTATTGTATTAAATTATAACTTATTTGTCGATTGTTGAAAAGGAGAGTTTGTATGTGATATTATTTAATCAACCTAAATATCGAAATGCCAGAAAATACTAATTATCATCAAAGTTTATGGATATCAATAGTATAATTACTACACAGAAGTTTCTAGACTTCAAACCCACTTAAAAACCGCGTGAAAATAATTTTCCGTATTCACCTGATTGAGAGAAAAGGAAGCGACTTAACTGGGTCACAAACCGTCACAAACCGTCACCGAGCGTCACCTGAGTCTCTCTTAATTACAGTGTGCTTCATTTAACCGCGTTTTAACTGATAATTAATTTTTAAACTATTTTCGTGGATTTTAATGAGAATTCTTTGAGTTTGTACGGCTGTGGAGTGTACAATTCAGCTTTGTTGAAGCTATTTCTATGATAAGCTTTTTTACGTATTTTTTATTTGTTTTTTTTTTTATTTTTTTATTTCAGGTTATAAGTAGTTTATCAAATACTGTAGGTAAAATAGGGGTTTCCTGAAAATCAGAAAGCACAGTGAGAGATATGGAGTTGATAAAGTCAAACTCTCCTTTTTTCTCTATTTTAGTATGTTATATGCTTCTGTTTGTTAGTTGAATAATATTTAACTTAGTATTTTACTACGACATTTTCTACCGATGTAGTAAGTAGTAGTACACAGGTAGAGCTTTTTACCGACTTCAAATAAAATTATATGGTTCCAAAATTAACACATTTCAGAATTTTATGAACACTTGTTTTATAAAACACAATAACGTCTAAAGGTTGCAAACAGGCGCGTTTAGCGGCGCGTGCCCACCTGCGACATGTGCAGATTTCGGTCCTAATTATGTAGTTATTTCCTTTATTTTCCTGGGGTAAAGATGTTTTTATTGTTACTTAAGTGGTCTAATATCTAAGGCATCGCTGGATGTTAATCGTAAGATATATGTAATCTAGTTGGCTAAAAACTATTTAGATCAAATTCCAATTGGAATTCCGAAATAATAAGGAATTATACATGCTTTTCAAAATAAGGCCGTTAATAATATTAATTAATTATTTCTTGAAGAATTAGTCACACTTTTGGCATTTATAATAATTAATTGTTTTTCAATGAGAAATGCATCATCATCTTCAGCCTAAACTGAAATTGAAATTGCAACTGAAGCTGAAATTCCATTTCATTGCAATTTAGGCATTATTAATGCTTGTAGGTAAAACATTTAAAACAACATCACATTATGTAAATCGTTTCATTGCACTAGTTGTGTAATGTATTGGAAGATTATCCATTCCACTGAATAAAGGTCATATGTAATTATAAGTTATTAGCTCTTTTTGTCTGTCTAAGGTCAAACTGATGTTTGTAACCTTATAGTTTAAATAGTTCTGTATCATGTTTCGCTTGCCGCCCATAGACCATACGCAAAAAATTGTACATTGAATTAACAACGTGTAGTTTAGTTTGTAATTGATGGGTAAATAAGGATTGAATTTTAATTTAATTTTGTGTACAAGAATTAAATTACTTGGATAAACTTATGAATTTATAGCCCGATAATTTGAATTTACAAATTAGGTGCTATGAACTCAGGAAAAAACTACAATAATTTGATAAAAATTTCGAAGAAATAAACTGGAAAAACGCTCACACATGTTGAAAAAATGCATAAACGTCCTGAATATTTATTTATTATTTTTACTCTTTTTTTAATTATTGTATCTCATCCTTTTACGATCTTATTGGTCAATATTAATATCCCTAATAAGAAAACTTACATAGTAATTTCACCTTAATATTCCAATAAGAAAAGACATCAAATTTTCCTTATAGCTAAATAACACAGACAGCACACCCCTACAAAAAAAGCAATAGTTCCATGTTTATAGTCTGTGCTTCTAACCCCGATACATTTGTTGTGCAGGAACGCGTTACTTCCATCTCTTTTCCTCTTACCAATATCGCGTATACCCGTCTCACCATAAGCCTTTACAATGCGAGTATCAAAGTAGGCTACATGCAGGCCTCAAGGACGCCCGGTCTGAAAGTGACCTAATGCACTACATCCCGTCTGGATTAGCGCGCCAAATTACAATTGTTCTTAGAAATGCCGTTAACATTCGGTTTTGCTTTAATTCGGCCGGGCTATGGTCTTACTTTTTTATGGCGGCAGAAATTGGCAGTGCTCTTTGGGTAGCCACATAAATGAAGATGTAGGATTGCCGACGCTTTTTTTGTGGTTCAATTAATTTTGTAATTTTTACAGAAATATTATTGTAATAAGAGGATTAGAATTGTTACCTGCTTATGGGAATTTGTTCATTTTATTGAATCGAGCTGAATAATTAGCCTTTTCTTTAATATAAAATTGTGTATATTACATAAACATTTTGTTTTGTTAGGTTTCTCATACCTGTATCATCAAATTGTGAATTCTTATTAGCTGACTCACGTATTCATTCAATACCTATTGGAATTGTAAGATCTTTTAATCTATACTAATATTATAAAGAGGAAAGGTTTGTAATTATGTATGTATGGTTTTCACGCATAAACTACTGGACCGATTTCAAAAATTCTTTCACCATTAGAAAGCTGCATCTTCACTGAGCAACATAGGCTATATTGCATTTTCAAAAAAATTAGAGATCCTTACCAAAAATGCAATAATGTAACCCAAGGTGTAAAAAATTCCTTAATTAAAATTCTGTCATCGCGTGCGCTGCGGAATCTATTCCTTGAAGTACGAGGATGGTTCTTATGAAAAAAAACGTAAACATGTAGGTACCTACCACGGGCGAAGCCGGGGCGGACCGCTAGTAATATTATAATTGTAAAAGGTTGAGTTTTCATGCGTATCAATATTGAATTTTGGGACTAATACTATAGGTAGTATTATAATTTGAATATTGATTTTAGTACCTACGTCTATTTTCCTGAAACATATTGGAATAATTAAGAATGTTATAGAATTTGACGTACCGTAAATAATTTATGCTCTAGGTCTAGGCTATGTGTGTGGTGTAAACATAGGTATTATTATTCACCCTATATTGTAAATTTATTCATATAAAATCTGCTAAGATAGGAAGGAAGGTCATGTAGATAAGTTCCATTTATCTGGAACTAGCTGCTCCGCGCGGTTTCACCCCCGTGGCTCCACTCCTGTTGGTCGTAGCGTTGATATATAGCCTATAACCTTCCTCGATAAATGGGCTATCTAACACTGAAAGAATTTTTCAAATCGGACCAGTAGTTCCCGAGATTAGCGCGTTCAAACAAAGAAACAAACAAACAAACTCTTCAGCTTTATAATATTAGTATAGATAACTGAAAAGAGAGTGAGCTGAAGAAAATCCTAATGAAGCTACATTTCAGTTTGTTTTCTATAAAATAAATCATTTACATATTTTGGCTTGACCTAGAGCTTAACATAGATACAGTACTCCAAAATTAATAATGCGCATGCAGATCTTCGCTAATTATCGTATTTCCAGAAACACCCGAATCACCCCGAATCATTGAATCGTAAGTGCCCTAAACAATGCACTTGCATCTTGCACCTTGTTCGAAAGAAATAGGAGTCAATTCAGAGTCATACACAATCGAAAACAATTCGGGCGATAGGTGACGGTAGCCTGTCAGTCAAAAAATTCAAAAATCCGTCAGTCGTCTTTATATATTGGTGGTGACCGCACGTATTATCTCTGTATGGAATTATATAGAGCTGCTGTTACATACCCTTCTTAGTTTTGTTTCAAAGTTGAATTTTCCGGTAAAATGATTATTTACACAGGTAGCAGATAGCAGTGGGGAAAGTGAAAATTAATAAGAGCATAATGAAAGTTCTGATCATTCTACGATATCAGAAATAGAGATAATCCCTGATTCTGTAAATCTTTTGGACTGAGATTTTAATGATTATATTTCACAACTAGCTTCCGCCCACGACTTTGTACGTGCATCCCCGTTTTTCCCCGTTCCCGCAAGAATTTCGGGAAATCCTTTCTTAGCGGATGCCTACGTCCTAACATCTACCTGCATGCCAAATTTCAGCCCGATACGTCCAGTGGTTTGGGCTGTGCGTTGATAGATCACTATATCAGTCACCTTTGAGTTTTATATATATAGATTTAAATCTAATAATAATAAAAATGATTTTCAAACACTGGTTTACATTTAAATGTAAACCAGTGTTTGAAAATCATTTTTTTAAATATAAACTTTGTCTTATACCTTCCATACATCCATCATTACGCCAGCTTCAGTAAGACACTTTAATAGTTCTAAGTATATAGAATTTTCCAAGTAAATCAATACAACAAATATATTATATTCGCAATCGTGTGGCTTATCCTCGCTATTAACTTACATTGAATTATCGAAACAATTTTCGTTTCTTATGTCAAATCACAATAAAACTCATAATTCTAATAAACTATGCATGAAGAAAATACATTTAACCACTCTATATACATATCGTCTTCAGAGGCTCGGGGAATATGACAGTTGACGAACAGTGACGAATTTTTCTATGCGCATTATCAGTTTGGGAGTACTGTACTTACCTGTTATCAAAAAGTATTTATTTAATAATATTTCATACAAAATATATAAAAAGGATAAATTACCTAATTTTGCAACTCACTAATAAACCGTAACCAAAAATGAACTCAAAATCCTTCAGTCAGAAATATTTTACTCCAAATCAATTTATCTTAAAAAGTAATCTATTAAATCCGATCGAAAAAAGCTCAGTAATATTATAACTGCCATTAGTGCACTTTGCAAACGACCCTTGTCTATCTCTCACTCGCACACACACAAAAAACGTGTACCTACACGAGTTGCACTCAAGCGCATTCCATATAAACCGTGAGAAAAAAACGTATTTATTTTTATCGATAAGTAGGTATTTTTGAAGTGAAACTTCTTTAGGCGCGTTGAGAGTAAAATTTCAAGGTCGCGTCATGGCAATACCGTCACGTCATGGAGTAAGGTGAAGGTTTTGGTATCTTTGATTTCGTAAAGAAGTTTCACTTCTGACACGTGTGCTCGGCACACGCTCTTTTTTTGTAAGTCGGTAAGGATAGTTTAGAAGTTCTTTAACCAGGGAAACTATATTTAATCTGTGATATTATAATTTCTGCGTGTCAAAATCTTATAGTATATCCAATTTTAGAGCAGAATAAAAAAACAATCTTCTTATATATATAAAAATGAATCGCAAAATGTGTTGGTAAGCGCATAACTCGAGAACGGCTGAACCGATTTCGATAATTCTTTTTTTATTATATTCCTTGAAGTACGAGGATGGTTTTTATGTAAAGAAAACGTAAATATGTACCACGGGCGAAGCCGGGGCGGACCGCTAGTTGATATATAAAAATGAATCGCAAAATGTGTTGGTAAGCGCATAACTCGAGAACGGCTGAACCGATTTCGATAATTCTTTTTTTATTATATTCCTTGAAGTACGAGGATGGTTCTTATGTAGAGAAAACGTAAACATGTACCACGGGCGAAGCCGGGGCGGACCGCTAGTTGTAAAGATATACCAACTAAAATAGTATCGACACCATAAATAATGAAAATATTCTAAGGGCGTATTCAGAAAGAAAGCTTGAAACTTATAAGCGCTTATCGGCGCTTATCGGCGCTTGTCAACGCTGGTTCGTTCTACACAAAGGAAGCAGGTTGAAGCAGACCAAAACAAATTTTATATGGCAGCGCCCAGCGCTGACAAGCGCTTGTTAAAGCTTGTCGGAACTTGACGGCGCCGATCAGCGCTTATCGGCGCGTGTTCATATATTTTCCTGCGCAGGTTACCAGCGCTTACAAGCGCCGATAAGCGCTTATAAGCGCTTAGGGCTGATTTTCCAATCGTTGGTTAAAACTTATTCATCGAATAACGTATTAAACTACCATTTCAAAAATGTATTCTAATTCTCCGTATTTGACAGTTCACAGGTGACATTTTAAAATGTTCGTGTTCTTTATTGGACGGATAAATTTTAACCAAGGATTGAAAAATCGGCCCTAAATTGAGAAGACCTAGAAGGTTTAGTAATTCGATCACTTCCTATAAGAAGATTCTAATAATTTATCATAAACTTAATTTTAAAGTGAACCGAAATAATATAGCAGACAATTATTAAAATATTAATAGATTGCTCCCCAAGTCCACGAATTGTACTCATGAGTCGCGCAATCCCACATTCCATACCTTAATACACAAATGTTGCCAACGCTCAAAATTCGACCTACACTCGATCACGATAAGTATCAAAAGCGCGGGAAACAATTGTTTTTTTTTCTCAAGTGCGAAGGCAAGGGTCCCGGCAAATCAGACAGTCTTAATATAAATAACAATAAGTCAGGTTGATCTTGAAACCTTTTTAAAAACATTGAACCGTTTTGACCACAGTTTTGACAGATGAGGCACGGCCCGTTGTCTTCGCCGCGGATTTTTAAATTGGAAACGGACTATTTAGCTGAATAGAGCTGAATATTTTCGCGTCTATGTATTGTAGCGATATTTTTATTGTTAAAAAAAGTTTTGTCTTCTTTTTTTATAGTCATGTTTTTCGTTTAAACATTTAATAGGCTGGATAGTGGTTGATTTTTGTAAATCTTCTTAAAATAGGTAACTACATAAAGTTCCTCTAAAAAGACACCTACGCGACCGGTACATATTTTTATGAAAATGTAATATTAAGATTCACGTAAGTAAATAACGGTGACAATCGCCGCCACGTATATTTCAAAAGGGGAATTCAAAGAATTTGAACGTCAACATACTTTCTTTAAAAACAATAAACTTGATACATGGTACAACCGTTACATGTATTTGGAGAGGTAAGCATGAAAAATAATAGACGAAATGGTTCCGCATATGTTTTGGATACAATAAAAAAACTTATGCTATCTTACTTTTTAACGATTAGTTGGAGAAGAAGAGTTAATAAAATAAAGCAAAACAAAGAATTATTAAAAAAAATATAATCTATACTTTTTTACATTAATTTTTTAATTAGGTATACATTAGGTACTACTTATTCCTATTACTTAAATCAAAACCTATGTTTACTTTATCCACTGATATTATTGTAAACATCAACTTAAATTACAATACATTCAAATATCATCTTCCCAAAGTTGTTACTTCACCCTCCTACTTTCCTCAAATCCCAGCCACCTACGAAACCTACATAATAAAAACAAATTCCACCACGGACCCCCACACTTAGAAATAATACTAAATTTGCGCCCGCACATATTATAATTTATCTCGACGTTCAGTTAATGGCCGAAGACGTACAGATTTACATAAAATGACCATAATGCTACAATTGCGACGGTCAAAATAACCAAATGGAAATTTTGTAACATTTCGTCATTGCTTATTAATATTTAAATATAACTGGCCATTGTCATTAATACTTACATGGCTCGTTTTATTATCTGTGAATGTCCGCTTTACAAGTTTTCGTAAATTAAAATACGGATAGATAATAATATTATACATGATTATAATTTGATTCTATTTATGTATTATTTTAAGATATTGGCAAAAGCTCGTGCCTACTTCTGTATTTTTGGCGCAAAAACTTGGATGTTCTATGTAGTTTTGGCAATTAAGATTTTCCTGTAGAAATGGGAGGGTGAGATCAATTTTTTAAGAACTAAGGTCTAAGTAGCCTTTTACTAAAAGTAAAGTACATCTTTTTTATTATTCTTATTAGATTAAGTATATAAATTGATTCCAAATACACGGTAAAACAAAAACTTTTTTAATATAGTGAACTTTTAAAAGTGCTTAAGGTAAAAGCATCAGTAGATGACCACTTAAGGAGACAGAATATTCTTTTTAAATGTTTGACTTTAATTATCATATGAATTCAGTAAGTTTCTTTTTTTGGAAACCCTGTGAAATGTGTTTTAACATATGAACAAGCATTTCACCACGTACAATGGTCGAATAAACTTAAAAAAAATTAAAAATGTTCTTATATTAGAAATTTAGTAGTTGACCATCTAAAAACTAGAAGATGACCATATTTTGCATCAGTAGGTGACCACTCAGATGCTACAATTTTAATTGGGTTATTTGTTAAATAAGAAGCAATAAGATCCGACAGATGGTTATAAAACAAAATCACACTGTCAAACACAAAGCGTAAACGTCAAACTTTTTGCCAAATTTATCATATCAAGGAATGTATCTCTGGAGCATCATATACATTTCTCGTAGAACTGGTCTTCTTGGGAGCCTCTATATGAGCAACTACTGCATCCCAGGGATAGTCGAGCACATCTTTATGCCATTTTTTGCCATTTTTTGCCATTTTTTGCACCCAGTCGCATATTTTATGCTCCTTTTCTGGTGTAAGGATGGATGTCGGACCCATTTTTCGTTCCATCGCGATCGGTGACTTCCCTTTTACTTTATTTGTAAGCGTTATTCTTGGTACACCGAACTTTTTTGCAGCCGTTCGTATTGGTGTTTTATGAAGACGAACATAGTTCACTGCTGCAAGCATTGCAGCTTCAGTATAATTTAGGAATGCACCCCTTTTCCCAGGCATCTACAAGATAAAAATTGGTTTTAGTAATAGACCATAGCCATAAATTCGTACCATAAAGTTAGTCACCTACTAAAGAAAATCAACCTATTGTTAAAGTAAATAAAATAGTTTATTTTAATTAATTATTATATGCAGTATATTTAAAAGATACAGAACATAATCAAAAGTTGACCACCATGGTCAATTACTAGAAAATCATAGTCAAACGGTAATTCGGTAATGGACCACCATGGTCAATTACTAGAAAATCACAGTCAAACGGAATCAGTATTGGACCACCCCCACATCTCAATTTTGTCAACAAATCTTTAAATTTTAATTACCCTGTCATTTAAATAAACCATAAACGAATAAAAAACGAAAAACACTTACCGTCAACAAGGTGACAAAGTTTCTAGTATTCAGCTTCAAACTTTTTCAATCTCTACGAATATTATTACAAAAAACGAATTTATTGATTTTATGGTCCGTCACTCAACAAACAACTGACAACCATTTACTATATTTGACAGATATGGATGCGCAATTTTCGCGCCTATTTGACCAGATAGCAGCACTAACTACTTATTAACGAATGAGTTTTTAAAATTGCCGCGAATTCTTATTATAACGGTTTATGTGCATTAGCGGTCAACTACAGGTACATGGTCAACTACTAGTGACTTTACCCCTATGTTTTTTAAAGTGAAACTTTTATTACATCGTCTCAAACTTTTTGGTCTGTGTAGCGCATGTCGCGTGACGGCTTAGTGACGGTCGGCTGCCGAGTAGGTATAAAGCAGTGTTCGGAAAGTTTCACTTTTACCGTGGTTTCATAAAACCACACAACATTTTTTTAACTAGGTACTACGAATTCGGAATGTCGCTTCTGTCTTGGCGGTTTCTTTTTATTATGGTGAAACCTTTCAGGAAATGCTTGCGGCTTGAATTTTGCGGGCGGCTTGAGCAATTTTGCTGCATTAAGAAAATAAAAACTTAAAAAAATTTAGGGATTTTTGTAATTTAATGATTAGAAAAAAATTTAAATAAAAAAATGCTAAATACTGACAATATTTTAATAAATTTGCGGACCGTACCTGCACATATCGTCATAATCAGATATCACGATAAAAAGCTCTTATTTATTCTAATATACACCTAATTGCAATATCTTTTAGCTCTTAAAGTACTCTGTACTACCAATATTTTATACTAGCTGCGCTCCGCGGTTTTACCTGCAGTGCTTCCCTCCTGTTGGTCTTAGCGTGATGATATAGCCGGCCTATAGCCTTCCTCGATAAATGGGCTATCTAACACCGAAAGAATTTTTCAAATCGGACCAGTAGTTCCCGAGATTAGCGCGTTCGAACAAACAAACTCTTCAGCTTTATAATATTTATATAGATATATAGATATAACCTACTTTTAAAGCGGGTAAAAGACGAACATGACCATAGAACACGTGCGTGCTCATAATCCGTGTGACGACCCAGGTCAACCAGCGAGTAAAGCTGAATTTTTAATAAGATGTTATCCCGCTAAATGCTTGTTTATATTCAAACGTTCAAACTATAATTAGCTGCGTCGCCGTAAACACATTAAGCGCAGACACATAAAATTATTCGTAGCTATGTGTAATAATTGAACGATAAGACGGTTTTTAAACATAGATATTGATAAGGAAAATTTGATAATAATCAATTGAAATTAGAATATGCATCACATATGAATATCTGAACTGAGTTTTTTTATCAATCGAGATATATCTTTCTCATAATAGAATTTTCTATACATTAAATACCTACATACATACAGACGTGAAGAGTGTTTTCTTGTTTGTTTGTTTGAACGCGCTAACCTCAGGAACTACTAGTTCGAATTGAAAAGTTACTTTTGTGTTAGTATTTATATTACAGGCTATATACCTAATATTATAGCATATATATGTTATAGCATCATGCTACAACCAAAAGGAGCGACAATAAATATTGCAAAATCGGGTAAAAGTATTGCTTTTATAGGGGACGAAGTTGCATGGCTCAGCTTGTTTAAATTAAATTATAATTTGTGATTTATTATTGTAACACTACTCTATTGTGTAAGTATATTAGTCTGTCAAGAGCGCTAATGAACTTTTATACTCTCATAACGTTACAACTTTTACAAACTATAAAAATAAATGTATTACTAGATTATTATAATTCCCACGCTTGCGGATGCAATCTTATTGATCAGTGATTCAATTGAAATTAAATAAAACCGGCCAAGTGCGAGTCGGACTCGCGCACGAATTTTTAATTTTTTGTATTTGTTGTTATAGCGGCAACGGAAATACATCATTTGTGAAAATTTCAGCTTTCTAGCTATCACAGTTTATGAGATACAGACAGATAGACAGACAGACAACGAAGTCTCAGTAATAGGGTCCCGTTTTACCCTTTGGGTACGGATTACGGAACCCTAAAAAATCATATAAGTGATATTTCTGTTAAGCACTTCTAATCAAGTTTGCATGTGTACTACTTGTTATTCATTAATACTTTGATGAATAATTTATATTTTTTACAATTACGAATAATATTTACGAATAATTAATATACGATTTTTATTTGCTTCGATTCTAAGAAAACTGTACCTAATTGTTTAGAACTTGTTTTGGTAAATGTAAACGAGCACTTTTGTGTCATCGAATTATGTAATTATCATATTCCTTTTATTTTATACTAGCTTTGCCTCGCGGTTTTACCCGCATTGCTCCACTCTTTAGCGTGATTATATTATATAGCCTTCCTCGTTATTGTTTTTTTCATTAATAGCTGTCATTATACATATAATCTCTTGACACAGAGCCTCTGTATACAGCAGTATTTCCAGGCAATTTTTTTAGGGTGATATTTTTTAATAGCGGATAGAAATAAAGTATCATTAAAAAAGGAAAACATAGGAACATAGATGAAGTAGATATTAAATATTCTTTAAATAATCAATGCTCTTTGACCATATCCATGCAGAAAACAGATATTTGTATAGGAAATACCAATATTTCCTCCAAATTTAATAAGTGAAATTAAAATATTATTTTTGTGAGAAGACACACTGTGTTAATGATTATTATTAGTTAATACATTATAGATGTAAGTCACTATGTAAATATTAAAATTAATTTGAATATAACATATTTATTATCACCTTATCTATATATATATATAAAACTCAAAGGTGACTGATATAGTGATCTATCAACGCACAGCCCAAACCACTGGACGTATCGGGCTGAAATTTGGCATGCAGGTAGATGTTAGGACGTAGGCATCCGCTAAGAAAGAATTTCCCGAAATTCTTGCGGGAACGGGGAAAAACGGGGATGCACGTACAAAGTCGTGGGCGGAAGCTAGTTCTAAATAAATTAGGTGAAAGCAAGAAGATATTATATAAATCATGTTTAGGAATACTTCGAAATCATTTCAAGTAATAAATATCGTTCTGAATGACGAATAAGTATGTTATTATTAAGATGATGAAATTATTCAAGTAACTTTTGGATTCCTTGGTATATAGTGGTTAACACTGAACCGAGGGTCTTGGGTTCGATTCCTGGTGGAGACAAAGAAAAAAAAAATCTCGGTCTGACAGGACACAGAAGGCTTATCACCTACTTGTCCTTAAAAGTAAATCGATCAGTGAAACAGATGTAGGCATAAATATGCATTTGCCCCTTACTCCACTAGGAGACACGGGACTTCACTTTTTTAACTTTTTGAGATCCCTTTATTGTTAAAACAATAATAATTAAAATGCTTACACCAGTTCGCGTCGTAAGTAAGGATAAATATAGGATTATAGTAGATAGTTTGAAGTAATTGCAGATGACTTTAAACATTTCGTTGGTAAATGTACATTGTACATTACTAATACATATTTTTAAAATGATGTAAAACTGTCTTAATTGTACTCTAATACAAAAAATCAAACGACCCGTTACGGCAATAATAACAACATAAACAATGATCAGATTATGTAGAGACCTTTTGAAGAAGAAATCACACCAAATTCCAAAAAGTCAAATATAAAACTATGCAATATAATCTCTATTTTTTACATTAGCATATATAATTATTAATTATAAACCCTTTAAAACATAACTACCTAATTAATAATTACGTAAATAAACTCCCATATTACATACGAAAAGATAACCTCCTTTTGAGATCGTTTAAAAACGCTTGCAATTAGAGTGATAATAAACATAAATTATAATTAGATGTCTATAAAAAATTCTGTAATAAATCTGTGGATTCGTTCATCTTCATTTCCGGTGAGATATTATTAAGTATATTACATTATATTTGCATACTCGATGTACAATACGATACAGGTTGAGATCTATAATAAATTAAGATATCCGGACGTTTGATATTTAGCCCTAGGCTCCATTCCTAGATATTTTGGCACGCTTTATTCGAAAACGTATTTATAGGTACTATAGGTACTAGCTTTTAGCCCGCGGCTTCTCCCGCTTTGTCTAAAACCTAATAAATTATTTAGTATATAATATCATAACCATCATAACTTAACATAACTTCCTCTTGAATCACTCTATCTATTAAAAAAATCGGATCAGTATCCGTTGAATAGTTTTAAAGATTTAAGCATACATAGGGCCGGACCGAGAAAGCGATTTTGTTTTATACTAAGCTATTTATGTAAAAATGAAATGAAATGAAATGAAATACGTTTATTATGGATACATAAAAGATACAAATAAAATAAAATAAAACAAGAAACTTAAATCTAACTTAAATATATGTATGCCACAAAAGGCCTGCCACTCAGTGCAATACACTGATTTTCAGTGGTTGCCTTAGGATGTAGTAATATTTTATTCATACTCTAATAGACTTTTATAATAATTGTTATTTTATATATATTGCTTTTTTAGTTTTAATTTCAGCACATACCATATAAAATTGAAATTTCCTACAAAACCTCTATTACGCGTTTAAGGATGATTTTGAAGGTTAAGCTTAATGTGAAGCTTTTTCCTTTAATCACATGTTCTGTGATTACGTTACATATATGTAATACATATGTTCATAATAATATGTACCTAGTGACGTATTTATTACGTCACCCCTTACTCTAGTCAAGTTTCAGTAATTTGTATGGTAGAAGAGCCGACCTACCTTTTAATGTATCTAATATTGAATTCGTGCATAAATTTAATATAAATACATAAATAGGTAATCTACTATAATTATTTTTGATAAATTGAAAGAGGTACTAGTCTTGCCCTTGGCAATACGTATCCATTAAATATATCATCTGCGTTTAATTCGCAGGTTAAAGGTCGTATTATACTATCAAACATTTAAAAACAGATTAATTACAAATCTAGATCGTTCGTGACATTATTGCACAATTTACAAGATAAATATTCATTTAATATTGTAATTCGCTTCATTCACAGATAGATTCAATTTTTCATAAACCAGGTGTGTCTGTCGCAGGCAAATTGTATAATCTCGCCGTTTACAAACGCGCGGCATTTTGTAATATGCTGTGTATTTACTTTTTAAACGTCCACAAGAAGACGGTTGCGAACCGATGGAGCCCTCGCTTCGCGGGGTTCCTAGTTCTGTGTAGTTTTAAAAACAAGAACCTAACCTAACCCACCCCCTTATCCAAACCAAAAATTTCTGATTACGAATTCTCGACATATAACAAAATGCCTAGCGTTTGTAAAGTGACAGACGCCGTTTGTAAACAGAGGAAATTGTACAATTTGCCTGCGACATGTCCACGACGTTGATTGCTTTTGCAACAATATAAATAATAATCGGATTGGTCAATCGTTTGTAAAAGAATCATATTTATTATGATTAGAAACGTAAATGTCAACTTTTAAATCATCATCAACCTCCATATTGCATTTGTATTGAAAGTAGTTCAAATGCTATTGGCGGGAAAAACCTAGATTTTTTTTAATCATAATATAGAAGGCCATGAATACTATGTATTAGCTAAAATATAAGGAGATTAAAATCCCCAAATCTAAAATAACTTAATCTATTTCACTGTCAGTTCTCAAATCACCATCAACAACATGTCAAGATGCCACTAATAATTATAAACGAAACACAATTGGCGCCCATCTGTTTTTTTTTAAGTTCATGACCATTACGTTGCAATATTTAAAAATGTAATTCGAAAGTTTTTTTTTCAGAAGCAGCGCTGGCCGCATAGACAATGGGCACTATTATCCCGGACAGTGCGCTCATTACCGCGTTTTTTGTGTTTTTGCGTCAGATCTCGGGTGGGTATTGTTCGGGCGCGTCTACCTGTGCTATCCGATGAACGTCACCCGCCATGATGGAAATCTCACACTTATTGTTCATCCCTTATTATTACAATTGCTTGCCGCCAATTTTTGTTATTTACAGTATAAAAGTTTCGTGTCATTGAATCTATTATTTTGTTTATGGACGAGATAAACAGGTTTTGTTTTGTTTTATTGTTATTGATGTAATTATAAGAATTTTATGTTTATTTGATTTGAGAATAAACAACGATGTTTATAAATTAAAACTTTTGCATAAGCTTTGCTGCTTTGAAATTTTAAAACAACAAAAATGCTAAATTGCAATAATTTATTTTATTTCGAAAAGTCTACTCCATACTAATTCCATTTTATAATCTTACTAGCTTACCGCCCGCGGCTTCGCCCGCTTTGTCTAAAACCTAATCTACATCTACACTAATATTATAAAGAGGAAAACTTTGTTTTTTTGTTTGTTTTATTGTAATGAATAGGCTCATAAACTACTGGACCGATTTTAAAAATTCTTTCACCATTCGAAAGCTACATTATCCACGAGTAATATAGGCTATATATTATCACGCTAAGACCAACAGGAGCGGAGCCACGCGGTTGAAACCGCGCGGCACAGCTAGTAAATTATATACTAAAACCTTCCTCTTGAATCACTCTATCTATTAAAAAAACCGCATCAAAATCCGTTGCTTAGTTTTAAAGATTTAAGCATACAAAAGGAACTTAGGGACAGAGAAAGCGACTTTGTTTTATACTATGTAGTGATAACCTAAAAATCACTCAACATCCAAAAACACATAAACGACTCCAACATTCTAAACTTCCTAACACATACCAAGTAACTAATATGTGTAATAAAATAAATTCTTTGTATAAAGTCGGGTCGGGGCTGTTTTTTTGTCAATTAAATTTACCGAGGGTCCCAGGTACCCGTACTCGTAAGTCAAATGAGATTAGAGTAACTCTTTTTTGTCTTACCTTATTTGAAGATAACATTGGCATTTAAATTGTTCCAACAAGCATCTTACGTATTCAAGGATATTTGATAAAAATAATTGTGATTTTATTTGTTCTGCATCTTTAAGTAGATGCCTGTCGAGGTAGGTACGTGGATCGGATTAATATATTTATTACGCTAATTATATATGTGTGTTATTTATCCAAATTATGTTAGCAGGATATGGTAAAGATGTGGACTACTTTTTTACCAGAAGTCAGCGTTATAGTTGAAAGGTTCTGGTTTCTTTGATACGTGGAGGACTACTTAGAAAGTAACTTTGATTGTTGATTCAGACGCGAAATATACATGTTCAATATTATATACGATGTAGGTATGTGTACCTATATTGTGTATGTGTCGTGGCCATATCGTAGATTTGCTCATTTCATGATATGATCTGGGGGCACGGTAGTGCCCCCGCCAAGACGAGCCAAGCGACTACGCGCACGGGCACTACCTACCTTTTCTCGAAGCGCTTCGACGTTTTTTTGAACCCTCATAACTTGGGTTTGGATTATGCTAGATCAACAAAATTTTCGGGATATATTGTCAATAGCGGACTTATTGAACATATTAAGTTTTAATTACATTAGCTTTTATACTTCAGATTTTATTTAAGTATATCTAAAAAACGCTAATTTCGTCACTGACTCACTGATGATCATCAAAATTCTTAAGGTATTTCCTAATGCCCTAGAAAGCTGAAATTTTGTATGTAAGCTAGTATTAGCACACAAACAACAAAAAAATTATAAAACTTGTAACTTTCATCCCCCAACCCCTTAAACTAGGGGATGGGAGTTTGTATGAGACCTGTAATTTTAAATTAAATTTTGATGACGCTAGAGGTCTAATCTAATAATCTAAAACTTGGTTCCCCTAGATATATATATATATATATATATATATATATATATAGGTACTCCTTGTTAAAAATTTAAAAATTTAATCGACATATATTGAGACATATACTTCAGATCAGATCATATAAATATGAATGAATGGAAGTGTTGCGAACGTCTCCTGCCTCTTACGTCCACACAGTAGCTAAAAATAAAAAAAAAAATTTGTTACAAACAACTTACAAAAAGAAATGAAATCCCACCAAAAACATTTTCATGTAAAATGTTGCCAAGACGAGTCCATATGACTCGCACTGTCAAAAAGTTATCAGATCTCATGTAGAGCCAAGCTTCTAACACTACACGCCCTAACTCTACAAGGCCTAACTTCACAAACTCTACACCTTAGTCAAAATATGTGGCTTGGCCGTTCGTTACTACAAGAACTATTGTATAACACAAAAGTAATGAACAGTGAATTAATTTTTCACCTTACGCCGATGTGAATGTAGCGAAATGGCCAAGCCACATATTTTGACTAAGGTGTAGAGTTTGTGAAGTTAGGCCTTGTAGAGTTAGGGCGTGTAGTGTTAGAAGCTTGGCTCTACATGAGATCTGATAACTTTTTGACAGTGCGAGTCATATGGACTCGTCTTGGCAACATTTTACATGAAAATGTTTTTGGTGGGATCGATCATTTCACGAAATGGTCGCATTTCATGAAATGGCCAACATAGTTTGATCAGATCGTTAAATCGTCAACGTTTCACGATTTGGCCATCCACATTTGGCCAGATCGTATAAAATATAAAGAGTCCATAAAGTATGAAAAAAAAAATTCAGAATATTCTAAAAACTTGTTTAATGTCATTTAAGTTAGTGCCGCGGCAGCGGCCGGCGAATGCCAGAAGCGAATGGTTTTTGCAATAAAAAACAGTTAGGTTAGGTTAGGTTAGACTTTGATAAACAACGCACGAGCCGAGCGAGCAAAGCGAGCGTGCCGCGGCAGCGGCCGGCGAGTGCCAGAAGCGGATCGCTTTTTAAAAAACAAACAATTATAATACTATAGTAGGATATATAAATATATATCCTAAAAGAAAAAATGTGTCTTAAATTATTTTATTTAAAACGCATTTTTTCTTCAATACATATAAGATATCCACATTTTCCATAGTACTCGAACCGTCGTAAATTCTTTGCTATGACCTTCTTCATATTGTTATTAAACGAATTATGAAGTTTTTAACTGCGAATAATTAAATTTTCGCCAGCGGCCGCCATCTTGTCACATAAACACAGAGCTTGCAGCGCCTCTACCAATGATTAATGTAACTATTTTACGATATGATCAAATAATTTTGATCATTTCATGAAAAAACCGCGCGTTTAGTTGGCCATATCGTGAAACGATTTCTTATCATTGATCTGCTCAAGCCACATCATGATGTGGCCAAACTAAATTGGCCATTTCACGAAATGCGACCATTTCGTGAAATGGCCAATCATTTCATGAAATGAGCAAATTTACGATATGGCCACGACATATGTATGTTTATTACTCTTTCACGCAAATACTACTTAACCTATTACAATGAAATTTAGCACACATATAGAGGGTAACTTGGATTAACACAGGATAGGTTTTATCCCGGAAATCCCACGGGGACGGGAACTATGCAGGTTTTTCTTTGGAAACGCGGGCGGAAAGCTAGTCTTATAATACTCGAAACTTATTGTCGTAGCGATACTATTTCCCAAGAGGTAAATTAAAGATTTCCATTAATAATTGTTTTACGCAACCGGTATTTTGACTATACAAAAAATATATATGTTAATTAGTAATTGAAATATACTTATAAGACTGGATATAAACAATAAATTTTGTCACAAATACATTTGGTATTTAAATGTAAAGCGTATATCTTGTTTTTGTAATAAGATTCTCGGATATGTTTTTAACATTTTTAATACAATTATTACAAATAAAGGTTATAGGTTAATGTAAAATATGCAGTTATAATGAGTATTATTATTTATTATCGATTTTGTGATTGGACTTTAGATTATCTACTAATTTTGGAGTTTGATATTTATATCAGTGATACAAGCGTGTAGGTATCTAGTATGTTTATAACATTATTTATTACTAGTGGTCCGCCCCGGCTTTCGCCCGTGGTACATATTTCGCAATAAAAGGTAGCCTATGTTCTTTCTCAGGGTCTAAAGATTATCTGTGCCAAATTTCATCAAAATCGGTCCAGTAGTTTATGCGTGAAAACCATACATACACAATTACAAACCTTTCCTGTTTATAACATTATTTATTATAAGCTGAATACTGGTTTATAAGCCTAATGGCAAATGAGGAGTGTTATAATTCAAATTTATGGATCATGTTTGTAAAAAAAAAAACAGCAATTATTTGCCGAAATAAACCATTGTAAACAAAATTAGATATTATTTTATGCTGAAATCTAGGTGTGTTAGAAATCTTCATTCCTTCAATGAACATTATAAGTAATCTTTACGAGTACCTATTGGTCCAGTTAAAAATCCTATAAAATAAGATAAATATTAGCAATTATTACTAAAAATTTAACCCATGACCTCCCATACCGAGACACGTGCAACCATCGTGCCAGAGCCATTTTATTATTCCAAAACTTAAAAGTAACCTGTCCACACTTACACAGGTAGAAACTGTATGAGTATTGAGCATACGATACCAATTAAATTTAGTACCTGAGACACGCACACATAGATACCCCTGTATGTATATGACAGATTATACACATGCACTATACATTGCTCCTTTAACAAGACTAGTTGGAGTAGGAACGTTTGTTGAGCCAGCAATGGATTGCAAATTGAGGTTGTGTTAGTGTGATTTGCGCAAACGCAAGGGCGAGCGGAAGGTTTCGGTGATAAATCGTTTTCTTTTAATGGACTTTTAGAATTTATTCTCAGTTCGATCTAATACATTTTTTACACGTTAATACCATAGTGCCATTTCTTGGATTTTTTGTAGTGAAGAATGCATGTTTTGAAAAATGTTCATTATTTCATATTTGGATTAAATATTATAAAGAAGATTGTATAAATCTTCTACTTAAGTCGCTTATAAACTTAGGCAAATATATTATATTCATGACACATTCATGTACTTATAAGAATATTTATAATCGGGATAAAATTAATTTCCAGAAGTCTTTAAAGAAGAATCTTTACTTCAATCTTCCAAGACACTAACTCTATTAATTTCAGTGGAGTTCATGAAGAAGAACATGTTTTAGATAGGTAGTAGATAGTTAAAAAGGACACAGATAAACCAAATGCCTGCAAATTGAAAGGTCATTATAACAATGAAAAATAATTTATATCTACAAAACGAAGGATTGATGGAGAGTCAAGGCAAAAATGTAATTAAGTCTGCAATTTGCAAGCTGAAAGCAACTATGAAAATTGAATTACTTAAGTGATTTAAAGGCCATAATAATGTGTCAGTCAAGATTAATAATTTTTATAGAGCAACCCACGTAAGGATATATCATATAAGTACAGATAAAAAATGTATTAACATCTTGTTTCATGACCTTGACATAGATAATAAAGTGGCATTTTCTCGTGTTAATACACGTTAATAAGAATATAAATAATTTATATAATTTCTTAGTCAATCAAGCTATTGGACATAGTAAAGAGATAAAGAGAGTAGCTAATGATTGCTCTGTTCAACTTATCTCATATTAATTTAGCTACTCAAAAGCTTCTTGGTTGATCGTTCCCATTGATAAATGAGCGGCTAAACTGACGCCCTAGCGTTAGTTCAAAAAAATTTTAGTTTCGGAGTAATGCATAGTCAAACAAAAATTATAAACGAACAGTCATGCCTAAGCCTAAATTTTGCATTTGAAACGCCTAATTATAACTATTGGACACTAACATCAAATAAATACTCCTAAAATTGACCTCTTTTTTGCACATTAAAAGTAACAAAGAAAGAAAGAAGCTATCGTACACATTACAGTAATTTTAAAATAGTAATGTTACCACCCGCGGCGGTGCTCCGGAATCGCAATTACCATCCCGAAATTTATGCGAAACCCACAATAATAGGCGCCATTACTGATTTACGAGCGCCCTGTTATTTCTACGAAGGCAACTTTACTTGTTTTAAGACTGCTTTGTTGCGCGCCGCCTGACTCATAGAGTAATTGATATTAGTGTTTGTGAATTGTGATGCCAGATTTATTATCTGTAATAATCTTTTAATTTAATAATAAAAATACTTCTTTGTGGAGTCATTAATAAAGTGAAGAAGAGCACAAGTTTTTTTTTTATGGTGACAATTTACCTTTACAATTTTTTTCTTTTGCAATTTGTTGTTTAATTAATTAGGTATGTGCTTGCGGCAATATTTTCATTATAATCTGAAAACCTAGTGAAATTCATTAAAATCTAGTGTAACATGTTGCTCACTACTCTTTGTTTTATTCCTTAGCCCACATGTTCCAAAAAAAAAAAAACAAATCGTCCAAGTATGAATACATACTTTCATACTGGCAACACGACTAGACGCAAAAAAATTAAATGTTTAAATTTCGAAGGCCGTACGAGTCTGTGCGCGGCAATTAAAAATAATTAGGCAGCAAGATGGCGCGTTCTCGGAAGGACCCGATGCATTTACATATGGCGTTCCTTGTCTAAGTATAAACTAAATCGAGCGATTAAGAGCAATAGTGTTTGAAGAGGGTACCGACGCACGGGTCATTTTGTTTTAGAGCTAAATAAACTGGGTTATAACACGCTTGTAAATGTTTGAGTTGTTTTGGGAGATCTTTTATGAAACTAAAACGATTTATAAACCACTTTTGAGGTAAGCACATTATTTAGATTTTTTTACGTTTTTACTGATAATAAGTAACATAACTAGGTACAATATAAAGATTACTTACGTTTAATTAATATTTATAGGATTTTTTTTTCATTAACGTTGTTAGTTGTAACTGAATCTAATCCTTATACTTCTTCAATAGTAGTAGATGATTTACGCAACTTCAATGCGTCACGCCACAAAAATGTATAAATGATATATTACATTAAAAACTTCATTATATCTCTGAAATCGTCAAGTTCACATGATTCACATAAAACTTACCAAACTTTCACTTACTCATACTTTACTGGATCAAAATCATCGACTACTGAGAATCCTCACATCTGTTTCTTTATAAAATATCGTCGTAAGTAGCTTATAGTATTACACAATTATATGCCGTTTTATGTTGGTATAAATACGATTTTCCGTAAGCAAGATTCGATTGATGATAATAAGCTTTCTTCGTAGGAGGAAAATTCTCGCACAAAATAATTTTATGTGAATGAAAGATGACGTCACGTGAAATTACGATGCTTTTTACCTCTGTTGACGATATTTTATCCTTTTACTAGACGAGTAATAAGACGGAATGGTCAAGAATCTAGATGGTTCTAATCAGAAGAAAATTCAGGTAAACACAGTTACCATGCACTTTTTTGTAGACTTAAAAATGGACTAAATCAATTCAAGGAGAATTTTCAGAATTATGATATTTTCTATGAATGCAAGTCATGCAAAGAGAATATGACTTGCATTTTATATTAAAATCGTTTTGTTTAAATAGCAATAAGGGAAACATTTCACTTTAGCTATGTACATACTCTTTATTAAACTGATCCACGCAACTTCGTCCACTATTAAAATGATTTATTTTCCATGACACGCAAGATCACTCTACCACCAGTAGGAGCGGAGAAGCAATAAAAATATTGAAAAAACGGGAAAACCATCCTTTTTAAAGCTTCCCTTACATACGCCACATACACAGCTATGTACAAATAATATTTTGTCTCAAAAGTAAACAGGATCAGATGAGACGAAAGTCTTAACTTTCCAAGTGATTCTATTCACAGGTGAAACCAGAGCACATCTAGTAGCTAATACAATGTATAATATATTCGTGTAGCCATCTAGACAGTGCCTGTGCTGTGCATAAAAACAAACCCTAATGAAACCGAACACTGGTCTAGAACCAGTGAACAGTGTCTAACGCGTTGCTAAGGTCTAAGGCGGAATTTTCTGAGCGATTTCGCTCGATTGAAGCCTGCCTTGGTTCTGAGGGAATGCATTGAGACTGCACATTAAAGGATTGCACCGCTTTGATCTACGTATTGTAATGTTTTAATTAATATCCGTATGTTTTATGTTAATCCCATATTTGTATAGCTTATTATTCACATTTGACCAACTAAATTAAATTTATAAATCAAATCAATTAGCAATGCAGCCATGCCAAAATTGACAAAATAGCCATGAGCACTTTTTAATACGCAAGTGATCATAAGCATATTTGTTCATAAATTATATTTGATAAAAAATACATCTAATCTGGTTATCGGATCGATGAAGGTCGATTCCCTACCGGCTCTTAGCCCATCAGAAAACTTAGTCTGCAAAAATTATTTAGTAGTAGTTTTAAGTCAGTGACCTTTTCCAAAAAGTATATCATTATGTTGATTTACAAACAAAATTTTAAATTTCAAACGACAAACATCGTTACAGATACGACATACGGGTATTATTTGTAATACATACTTATTATTAAATCAAGTTCTTATTATTTATCTGTGTAAATTTAAACTGTATATCCATTGTAACTTCCCGTACGTTTACCTCAAGCTTCGGTCAACTGTATTTGCGATTCAAACGCAGGTCATTGTATAATATATGTGAAGGAATCACTTCCAGGATTTGTTGCTAGGGAAAATACGTTACTTTTGGCTGACAATTTTTGCGAGACTAAATCATTGAAAAAGTACATAGCGGTTGCCATATACAGTACTCCCAAACTGATAATGCGCATAGAAAAATTCGTCACTGTTCGGCAACTATTCCCCGAGCCTCCGAAGACGATATGTATATAGAGTGGTTAAATTTATTTTCTTCATATTATATAGTTTATTAGAATTATGAGTTTTATTGTGATTTTATGGTAAAAGAGGTAAGTAACGAAATTTGTTTCGATAATTCAATGTAAGTTAATAGCGAGGATAAGCCACACGATTGCGAATATATATTTGTTGTATTGATTTACTTGGAAAATTCTATACTTAGAACTATTAAAGTGTCTTACTGAAGCTGGCGTAGTGATGGATGTATCAAAGGTTAAAATAAGACAAAGTTTATATTAAAAAAATATATTTTCAAACACTGGTTTACATTTAAATTGTAGAAATCTAATCATTAAAATCTCAGTCCAAAGGATTTACAGAATCAGGGATTATCTCTATTTCTGATATCGTAGAATGATCAGAACTTTCATTATGCTCTTATTAACTTTCACTTTCCCCACTGCTATATGCTACCTGTGTAAATAATCATTTTATCGGAAAATTCAACTTTGAAACAAAACTAAGAAGGGTATGTAACAGCAGCTCTATGTAAATCCATACAGAGATAATACGTGCGGTCACCATTATATAAAGACGACTGACGGATTTTTGAATTTTTTGACTGACAGGCTACCGTCACCTATCGCCCGAATTGTTTTCGATTGTGTATGACTCTGAATTGACTCCTATTTCTTTCGAACAAGGTGCAACATGCAAGTGCATTGTTTAGGGCACTTACGATTCAATGATTCGGGGTGATTCGGGTGTTTCTGGAAATACGATAATTAGCGAAGATCTGCATGCGCATTATTAATTTTGGAGTACTGTACGTCTCTCTACATTTTAATCTGTCTATTACCAATGTTTTTAAGAGAGGATCTTTTATTGCAGGAACACCAAGAGAGACTTGATCTTCCGCATCAATTTATACTATATTACTTTATATCTTATGTTGAGAGTCCTTCAATCTTTCGATATCTACACCTGTCATCTATAAGGTACCCAGAAACAACTGATTAGTAATTGTTCTTTGTCAATTTTTACCCAGATGAGCAAATTAATATACATATATAATAAATGAACCCATGCATCTTCATCATCATCGTATAGGATGATAATCTTTTCAAAAGCATAAATAATAGCATATAATGTAACTTTTGCAAATACTTAACTATTTTGAGACTAACTACGTGACTGACATTGAAAAGTCCTTACTTTTCTCCAAGTTCCTGCATCTTGCAACATAAACTGCATCCTAAAACATAGCTTACATAGGCACAACTCAACGATCAAATCTCACGGCCACGTGAAAAAATATGAAATCTCGAGCCGTGTCGAGTGCAAGCACAAAGACATGTTCATTTCTATTTCTATTGTACAGTGGTAAGTTCTCTAGAACTGGGTCGCTCTCAACTCGAGCTGTGCACTGCTGATTGAGATATGCGACTCTTATTTGCACTTGGGAATGCGGAATTGTCTTATATACTGGGTTGAGTTGGTTTGTTTGGTGTAGGGCGGAAAATTTTAAGATATGACATAGTTACGTTATATTACCAAATGGTTATGTGAGGTGCATTTGCAAATATGATAAGACGTGCAAGAAACCAAGGTCGCGAACTATTGGGCATAGTGGTAGAAAAGAAAACGAACTAAATTAAAGTAAAAGTTATGTGACAAAAGATCCTTTCACATCTCCTTATGTTTTTAATCTAAATTCACTCAAATACCAACCACGCATATTTTCGTCCCTAACAAATTAAAATTGGCGGGTACCTTTCATTATTTACTCGGGTACAATTTTATCATTTAACACTAGTTTTTATAATATCCGATGGAATTAACAATGAGACGCGACTAAAAATAGTAACAATATGCACACAAGTGTGCGTCGTGTCTGTTTGTTTAGGACGTCGCTGCCAATCTTATATTTACCCCAATTATATCCGTATTGCAATGTATTGGGGTACTTTTAGGGTTCCTTATGTATTTTAGTCGGTAGGAATCCGACTTAACCCACGGCTCCTTCCCCGGGAGCCGTGGGTATCTTAGGCAAGATTTCCCCACTTGAAAAAAAAAAAAAAAAAGGGTTCCTTATGTGACATTTTTTCAGATTTCTGACTCGGTATATGAATCTCTAGACTTATAAAATATTGTACACTCTCCAGACTATCCAAGATTAGATATATTTTGGAAACAACTGGAAATCTAGAAGGAATTATATCATTAAGTATGGAATAATTTGGTGTTGGCTCGAAAGCTGCTCGCCACATCGACCCAGGTGATGTATAATAGTTTTATCTATAGTACTAAGAAGTCAGTAATATTGCTTGTAAATTTTCAAATTCGACTTTTTGCATATCAAGTATAATATCATAATCTACAATCATTAAAATAGTCTCTATTCATTTCTACGGAACCACAAAAGCCATTAGGCGTTCCCACTCGCGGGTGGATGTTACATTTATTATATGCAGGTAAATCTTGCACTTGTTTTTATTAAGCCCGAATAAATACGAACGTTTAACATGGTTTAACGCAATCTATGGCTTAGTATTTCGATGCGTTTATTTTTTGTACAGGAATGACAATTAGAACAATTTAGTGTTAAGCACTTCCAATAGAGGGTATTAGATATTTAAACTTTAAATATCTAACAGGTTTTATTCTACCGTAAAAATAACTTAACGCATTAACTTTATTGACCATGCTATTGTATAAAAAAGTGAGAATTTTTTCTTTTTTCTGTAACTACAATTTCTTAAACTACGTTAATCTTTTAAGTAAAAGTGTGTGCGAGTTTCATCACTATTTTCCTACAGGTAAAGACCCAAATGCCATGAAACTAGCACTGTGTAGTGAATCGTGTAAAATGGATTACTTTTGTATTACGTTTTTTTTTTTTGCAAGAAAAATAGCAAACGTGAGGGTGGAATCGGGCTATTCTTTGTAAGGACAATGTATTTGATACCGTGCTTGTACTTTAAACGTTAGTTATTTGGTATTACTTAGCTACAAGTAAAATAAAATGCCACTTATATGCCAAATTATAGAAAGGGTGGAATATTAAATCAAACATGTTGGGTAGGCAGTTAATGGAAATATATACCTAGGCACCTAATATATTTCTGATAAGAAATACATATTATGTACATATTTATAAAATTATTAATTGTTATTGACCTACACCTATTGATCTAAAACTCTGCCTAGTAAACAAGCCAGTCCATGCACCAATCAAAAAACGCAAACACATCCATATCGTGTTTCCTTGAACTATTTCGCTAGCACGTACACTCTCAGCATTGAATGCGCAATCCATAATGATGGTGCTCCAGCTCTAGTCCACAGATTCACAACGGGTCGCAGTGATAAATCACGTTCACAGTCGTTACGTGAATGCGTGTGCCGTGGTGCACGTGTGAGCGCTGCGATTTTTTTGTCGCATGTGTAATTGCAACTTTAGACTGAAATAACACTGGCTGTAATAAAGCTTTTTTTAATAGTTTTGACCTTTATGCTCGTTGCTTTATTAATTAGTATTGTTAATTTATTTATAAGAGGCTGGACCCGCCTGTATTCAAGAAGTAGGTATACGTATCATCATCATCACTACATAGTAGGTATAAAACAAAGTCGCTTTCTCTGTCCCTATTTCCCTATGTATGCTTAAATCTTTAAAACTACGCAACGGATTTTGATGCGGTTTTTTTTAATAGATAGAGTGATTCAAGAGGAAGGTTTTAGTATATAATTTATTATGTTTTAGACAAAGCGGGCGAAGCTTCGGGCGGAAAGCTAGTACATATTTAGATAAAGTAGAAATTGAAGTAATCAAATAAAGAAATATTGAAGTATTTTTGATCAATCTACATTGTAATTAGATGGAATGATATTTGTACCATCGCCTAACGTCGAAGAAATTGAATGAATTACGAGCGGATATAGTTCGCATAAATATTTATTAATAAGCATCGTGTCCACATCACATACCACAAAAAAACCGTTACATCTTATATGAACGAAATGAAAGTATAATTTATAAAGACGAGTAAGTAACCAAAATCTAACCCGTTCTCTAAATATACACTAATACCTATTAAAATTGTAAATTACCGGCAATACCACTAATATGTAGATTATAATTTATACAAGGCAATAAAACACGAACTCGCGCGAACGAATGTTACGAAATTGATGAGATTCAATTGCATTATAAGCGATAAACTTGAGATTAGTTTCTTTATACATTACTAATGGCGCTATCAATGAATGTTTTGTAATGTTCAATTGATGAGGTTTAGAGACGGAGTTTTTATCGTAAATATTGCATTCATTTAGTACTAACACGCAAGTCCAGACAACCACACATTCACATCACACTAACACTCACACACACATACACACACTCACACAAAGAGAGATATCAGATTTAACTGTTTAATTATTTAATAACCTTTCTTACGATTCTACTAATATTATAAATACGAAAGTTTGAGAGGATGTGTGTGTGTGTTTGTTACTCTTTCACGCAAAAACTAGTGAACCGATTACAATGAAATTTAGCATACATATAGAGGGTAACTTGGCTTAACACATAGGAAAGGTTTTATCCCGGAAATCCCACGGGAACGGGAACTATGCGGGTTTTTCTTTGATAATGCGGGCGAAGCCGCGGGTGAAAAGCTAGTTTGTATATATTCACAAATTAAACTTGTTATAAATAAGAAAATTTAACATATAGAGTAAGATCTACCGTTATTTACCGATATAACGGTACCAAACAATAGGTTTTATTTATGCTAAATTTGCACTAAAATACGACGATTAAAAATTTCATTTATGATACAAATAGCAAATCTATGTCAGATGAGCAAATTATAACAATTAAAGCCAATTCTGTAATATTCCGCAAATTTCACTAAAAACATATTGCAGTTTTGTGTTTTTAAATACAGATGACCAGAGGAATGCAGAGAGGAAAAGATAATTATAGATACAGCGTGTTTTAAAAAAGCAATTAATAGCTTTAAGCTTCCTCTACAAAAAAAAACTTGAATATTTGTAAGACAACGAACGTGTGTGAGTTTATTATGATATCGAGACACAACAGTAAAATCGAGTTAGATTTATCGTCACTCTGTGATAGACAGAAGAATATTGGAAAAGGTCTTTTAACATGATAAATACTAAAAAAATATGTAGACTTTCTCTCGTGTGCACTTCATACGACAGAAGGCGGGACGGAAAGCTAGTGGTAATAATAAAATACATATAATATGTACTGACTTCACTTGCGTCACTCAAGGATCTTTTGTAAAAACTTTCTTCTTAGTCACGTCGTATAAGAAAGCTTTATACAAAATTTCAGACACTAGACAGTTTTGACTTGCGTTACTTCCCTTATAATCAATACAATCATTTTATATACGTTTACTTTATATATTTATAAAAGAGCATGTGTATCGAGCATACTTGTCAGAAGTGAAACTTCTGTAGCAAGATTCAACTATACCAAAATTGTCGTCTTACGTGACGTGACGGTATTGCCATGACGCGACCTTGAAATTTTACTCTCAACGCGCCCATAGAATATAATAGATCTATAGTGCAGTTCAATTTAAATAAAATTTTTCTCAATAAAAATTATCTACTTTATCATGTTCGTAAACATCACCCTATACATCGACATATTTGAAAGTATATTGCAGTAAAATAAAATATTCAAAATAGATTATTGAACCTGTGAACTCAGTGATAATTCGCGTTGAACAAACGGAGCAATGAACTACAAATTTTGAATTTTTATCATGAACATGACCTCACTTTTCACCAGTTAAAACATAATCGACCATCGGAACAAGATTTAGGTACAATTCGGGATATTTTAAACTATCACAATTGGCTAGAATGGATAATATTGAATATAAATGGCTACTAGAACTATTGAATTAATAAAATAGGTAAAAAAAACTAAATTGATGATAATAAAACATTAATTTAAACATCTTTATACGATCAGACAAAGATAAATATGAAAATCTGTGTTTTATGGGCGTGTGACAAATTTCACTACGCATATTCTTTCATACCAAAACGAATTATATTTCTTTTTCAATTATTATATTGATATTGTTTTCTGAAGCGATCGCTTATTAGTTATAAGTCACTTAGATCATATAGAAGTTGGTTCTGAGATTCTGTAACTTAATATTTTTGGACACATATTTAATTCTAAACTATGACACAAAAATGTAATCATATTGGTATATTTTCCTCATTCGTCGCAACTATTTATAATTCTAACAATTACCTACTGACCTTATTACTATTACTAGAAAACAAAATCATTATTATAAATCAACCCACAAAACGGTGTTTATAAAACCCAATAAAAACAAAACAACATTTCACAATGGAGATAAATCTGTAGTAAATTCTACAACGGAGTAAATATGTATGTTGCATAAGAAATAGAAAGCTATGCAAATACTCCCATACTGGAAATAATATAAATCTGTCGTACAGACAGATATATTAATTCAATTTAGATAAACCTTTGGTCACATGGAGCCAGCAATACTCCACGTATTGCGTACGCTACGTATCGTATAACTAAAACTAGCGATTGAATTCAATGTAATAATTATTGGTTGATAAATAACTAATATCTCGGAAAAAGCCAGTTATAATTTCGATTGAACTTCACTTACAGGTAAGTTAGTTTAATCATCAATTATTACAGTTGTGAATTGAAATACGTGACATTTATAAACTTACAAATAACCAAAAATCATCTCGATAGATTAGGACTCTTCATCTCTACAGTAAATAGGTTTCTTATAGGCAGACGTGTTCCAAATTAGCACGGTTAAATTCATTATTTATCGCCAAAATGACTATTATTCTTGATAAATATTCAAAATCACTAAAGACATTGGTTTGCGATGAAAAAATAACATTACCTAACTACATCATCATCAAACAACCAATTACAATCTTATTCGATTTTTATTAAGTCGTTCTATTCGCCATTCATTGTAAACAACGCCTTACAAATCAAAATTCAAGGAAGCAAATTAAATTAATTCGCAACAATCGATACAGATCGAATCGGAATCATGTTACTTATATGTAAAATCATTTTTGTAAAATCTTTATTATGTGTAGCTAGAACCGATATTTTGAGATTTGGTAAATTTATTTTTAGAATATACTAGGTTTCCGCCCGCGGCTTCGCCCGCGCAGTCAAAGAAAAACCCGCATAGTTCCCGTTCCCGTGGGATTTCCGGGATTGCGCCATTTTCCCGGGATTAAAAGTAGCCTATGTCCTTTCTCGGGTATCAAAATATCTCCATATCAAATTTCATGAAAATTGGTTCAGTAGTTTAGGCGTGATTGAGTAACAGACAGACAGACAGAGTTACTTTCGCTTTATAATATTAATATGGATTAACGGAATTTGCACACGATATATTATATTTTGTAGCCATATTATAATGGATTCAATTTAAGAGCTTTTATACAAACGACAGGTTGTTTGTAATGCGATAGTCAGCCAGTTTATTATAAAAACCGTTAGACAATACCTGCCCTTTTTTATTTAAGGATTGCGTAAACTGTTGCGTTGTGTATTCAAGCGTTCGTTGTGATATTGTATTATACTAAATTGTATAAAAAATTGATACCGTATGTTGAAAATAGTTCGTAGGAAATGATGAATAAAATTATGCAACGGTTTACCTTTTTGCCTTTGTAGTTTATAATATGGTAATAAAGTGATAATAAAACATAGGTTACGTTTAATATAAACTAAACTTAAAATTAAATTTTTGTTACAACTCTAGCACAAAAAATTACCTAATGTCCTTAGCAGATGCTTAGCAAACATTTTCTAATTTCTCTACCTTACCTACTTCAAACAATTATACCTTATTTTATATAAAACCTTATATAAAACCTCAAAAATACTTATCGAATCAACATGACATCATTTATATAAATACGATAAACAATGCAAAAGTCGATAAAACTTTAATACTCATTGATCCTGACGCCATATTTTTTCACGATCCTTTGCTATTTGGCCGAGTTAAAAACATTACTAGTAGGTACCTACCTGAGTTACAAAAAATATGATTAATGGAGGTTCAAATCAGTCCTCAAGCCAGGTACTTGGCAAAGTGGCGATTTTAAAAAACATTGTGTTTGGTAATAATAAATTTCGAAGATATAATGTCATTTTTGATCGTGAGAACTCTGTATAAAATATAAACAGACGGTCATGCGTATTGAAAATCATTTTATACGCACATAAATGTATTGCGCCACGCTTTTTTCGTGCTTGTGAGGTTCTTCAATAGTTTTATTGTAAACGATAGTAAATATATCAATGTGTAGGTGGCATTTCTTATAGGAAGGTAATTTTAAATGTAGAAGATCAGAGTTTGTTGTAGCAATTGCTATGTTTGTTATGGTATCTTTAAATTAGTCCTATAAGAGAAAAGTAAAGAATTAAGTTTAACAAGGGCCGATTTTTCAATGCTTGGTTAAAACTTATCCGTCCAATGAAGTATTACAACAACTAAACTGTCAAATACGGACAATTAGATTACGTTTTTAAAATGGTAGTTTTATACATTATTCGACGAATAAGTTTTAACCAAGGATTGAAAAATCATCCGAAGTGTTATAACAGCACTAGATACCAGGAAGCTTTGTTTAAATGTCAAACATTCTATAAAAAATTCTGTCAAAAGGCAAATAAAATTTAATTTTCCTTAAGCGTCTTCTTTCTCTACCTCTAGCTCTACCATCCTTTTAAAAACAAGGAGTTATTAGCAAATAACATTGTATAATAAAGTTAATCGAGCGGAAAAATGACCCCAGTCTCACACTCTTATGTCACACTTATACAAATATCTATCCTTTTTTATGCAATGCAATATTATTAGACGCCAACGTTAGATGCACCGTGGATGCACCCAAGGATGCACCTTATGTTAGTACATATGCTGTTATTACTGATCCTGCAAATAAGTATCTTAATACCTTGAATTAGGATTGAAAATAGTGTGATGTTACATTTTATAGACATGAGATCAGATCTGTCTTTGGCAAAACTGTGACGTGTTTGTTTATTAAATTATTATTATACGTTTATTACTGAATGTCCTGCATTAGATGACTGGTTAAAACTAAACAAATGCCTTAAAAACTATAGTCTCTTTTTGTGTTACCTATAGACGCGAAATGCAGTCGACCATAACGCACAAGAGGACATTTTTGAAAAGTTTTATAGTGTACCTTTTCTATATATTAATACTAAATAACTTACTAATCAAAAAATAAATATCTTGAAAGTATAGTTTAACGAAGAGTTTAACCTATAATATATATTACTAGCTGTGCTCCGCGGTTTTACCCGCAGTCCTCCGCTCCCGTTGGTCTTAGCGAGATAATATTATAGCCTATAAGCCTTCCTCGATGAATGGGCTATCTAACACCGAAAGAATTTTTCAAATCGGACCAGTAGTTCTCGAGATTAGCGCGTTCAAACAAACAAACTCGCGCTTTATAATATTAAATTAAAGATTTAATCTGTGGTTTAACATAGTTAAACTATCTGATACATATAATTAAATAATTATAAATTATGAACTAATTCTCTACATAGAGATAAACATATTTTTTTCTCCTCTTAATGAATAGCTAACTAAAAACAACAACAATAAAAATAACATTAGAATTTTAATTGGTCTGTCATGTTTATAACTAGCAATTGTAATTTTGATACATCATATATTTGTTTAATTAATTAACATAGCGTGAGTTAAAAAAGAATTTATTGATCAAGGAAGGCTATATAATATCATCACGCTAACACCAATAGGAGCGGAACAACGCGGGCAAAACGTAGCACAGCTATTCATACATATCACTGAATCATGTGTGAACTAGCACCACTAAACGCCTACTCTTTTGTCTTACTACGACCTTAAAAGTTCATGTAACCACACCTCAATTATCGAGTAAAAAATATCCTCAATACAACGTACTTTATTGGCGTAATTACAAACAATTCCGACAGTCCATTGTAAAAATTTACAATTTGTCTATGCGATTGTAAAATTTTATACCGAGAGGTTTACTCATAATTAACATGTGTTCGTTATAATCGTACTTCGATATTTAATTGGCTCTTTTTTACTTACATCGGATTTTATTGCTTTTTTTTCTATTAGGCTGTGGACGCACGGACGATGCCGACTTTAGAAATACATTTTTCAAAGCGATATTACACAGCGGTAGGTATACAGTGACCACTGGTTTAATGGTGTTATTTTATTGTTCTGTTTTCCAATGTTTATAATATGTTTTATAATAAAATAATAACTTGTAGTACTAACATTACAATTTACAACAAATAACACAAATAACATTACAATTGAGTCTGAGAGAAATTATAAGAAACCTGAATCATCAAATTAAAAGAATATTAAAATTAAAATAAAATTTACTATCGAGTGGATTAAACAAAATTTAGAGACAATTTTGTAATGCGATTCCATTCTAACTTTCTTGTGTATCTAATTTTTTAGTCGCACGTCTACAAGCACCCTTACAAAAGCATTGTCGAGATCCGTGATTCGATACAACAAAATATTATATGTATTTTTATCTAATTGCACGTTGTATTGTTAGCGATAACACGTCTTATATTATCCATAAGCCTCTGTGAATTGATAATGCCTTTGTACTCAAGTAACGGACTACTGTAAACGCACTTAATAGCGGTAGTTGTAATGTTTTGTTATATAGGTAGGAAATGTATAGGAACTATAGATATGATATGTTGGAAGAATAGAAAACTCTTTACATTTCCCTTCACCTAATAATTACACGAAATCGCTGAATATACAAAATTTATTACCATTTAGATCTTTCTAAAAACTTATAAATTGTTTTTCTTTTTCAGGTCTACGTTATCTTCTTCAGATGCTACGATCTATGAAAAAGAGAGACTATACTTTCAAGTTCAATCGGGGAATTTTTAAAACTTATTAAAAATCTATTAATATATCATCTGTTTGATTCACTTCCCTACACAGCTGTTATAATACCGCCCAATAACCTCCTTTTCCCTAACTATGCCCTGTTCCCTTCCTTTACAGAGGGTTACTTGGGTGCTTCTAGAATCTTCTATTTGATATTTAAAATTATTTGAGTCTTGAATAAAATGAAGAGATTATACTCAATAGTAGATTTATTCAAGACTCAAATAATTAAATATCAAATAGAAGATTCTAGAAACACCAAAATAACCCTCCTAAAATGTTGTCAAAGCGAAATAATGAAATAACAAATAGACGCTTCTAGAAGCCCAGTATTATGCCATGGGTACAGAGGGTCTAGCCAGGTCACTGTAACCCGAGCCGCACAGATGTCACTACTTCCGAGGAGTGCCGCAAAAACTGAGCGTCATTATGTTTGTCTTTATTCTGAGATGTATGCTATGGTTCAGATTAGCTATGGTTCCGTAGTAATTATATTGTTTTAGAAATTAATTATGCTATTTACCCCTTTTCTATACGATATAAATGGTAATGTTGCTATTACATGCAAAAAGAAATGATCTGATTTCCATAAATTTGGTATATTACTTATAGCTTGAATTAGCACAGACAGCGCACGGTCCCCGGAGGTGGAAGACCGGGAATTTGGTCCTGTTGCAGAAGGACGGACGCCCGCGCGATTCGCCCTCGGCTTACAGGCCGATCGTGCTGCTCGATGAGGTGAGCAAGCTCTTTGAGCGCGTTTTCGCAGCTCGCCTCATCGACCACCTGGAGGGAGTGGGGCCGGACCTGAGCGAAAACCAGTTTGGATTCCGCCGGGGACGGTCCACCATTGATGCGATCGCTGCGCTGCGTGACCTCGCAGACAATGTGGCTGATGAAGGTGGAGTGCTTTTGGCGGTGTCTCTTGACATCGCCAACGCTTTTAACACGCTACCATGGAGTTGCGTAATTGAGGCGCTCCGCTATCACAACGTGCCCGAGTACATGGTGCGACTGCTGCAGTCCTACCTATCAGAGAGGGCTGTGGCGTACCCCGCACGCCGTGGATGGATGGAAAAGGAAATGTCGTGCGGTGTTCCACAGGGCTCGGTTCTTGGGCCTCTCCTGTGGAACATCGGTTACGACTGGGTCCTGCGCGCCACTTATCTCCCGGGTGTAAGCGTGCTTTGCTATGCGGATGACACCCTGGTGACTGCGCGTGGGGCCTCGTATAGGGACGCGGCCCTCCTTGCGACCGCTGGTGTTGCAGAAGTTGTGCGCCGGATTAGAAGACTTGGTCTAGAGGTGGCCCTGGACAAGTCAGAGGCGATTTTGTTTCGTGGCCGTCGAAGGGCGCAGGCTGCTGGATCAGCCATTCAGGTGGGCGGTGCGTCCATCAGCGTTGGTTCCACGTTGCGCTATCTGGGTATCGTGTTGGACAGCAGCTGGACATTCGTGGAACACTTCCGTCGCCTCGCCCCCCGGCTTGTTGGGGTGGCCGGGGCACTTGGTAGTCTGCTCCCGAATCTTAGGGGGGCTGGGGGCGCGTGCCGTCGTCTTTACACCGGCGTCATTCGCTCCATGGCCCTCTATGGTGCGCCCATTTGGGCTGACTCTTTGAGTGTCCGTACCAGACCCCTATTGCGTAGACCGCAGCGGGTCATGGCGCTCAGAATCGTGAGGGCATATCGCACGGTGTCCTTCGAGGCCGCGTGCGTAATGGCGGGGACGCCCCCGTGGGACCTGGACGCCGAAATGCTGGCGGACGTCTATCGCCGCGTCGCCGCGTCCAGATCGCACGGGATCAACCCATATCTGGAGCAGGTCCAGCAATGGAGGGCTGATGCTCTCGAGCGGCGATTCAGTGAGTGGAAACGACGGCTCGAAGAGCCCAGCGCAGGAGTAAGGACGGTCGAAGCAATCCGACCGGTCCTACGTGAGTGGTGCGACAGGCGGCATGGGGCCATCACCTTCCGCCTGACACAGGTACTGTCCGGACACGGCTGTTTTGGGCGGTACCTGTGCAAAGTCGCCAGACGGGAGCCGCAAATGGCTTGTCATTGGTGCGACTGTCCGGAGGACACGGCAGACCATACTCTCGCCGTGTGCCCCGCGTGGTCAGAGCCCCGTGCTCGCCTGGTCGCAGTCGTCGGCCCTGATCTCTCCCTGCCTTCCATAGTTCGCGAAATGGTTGGCGGCGACGGATCGTGGTCCGCGGCTATCACATTCTGCGAGTATGTGATGTCGCAGAAGGAGGAGGCAGAACGGGTCCGCGAGAGAAACCCTTCCGCGGATCCGATTCGGCGTCGTCGTCCTATTGGGCGTCGTCGCCGTGTCGCGGCCGCTTTACACGGTCGCGACCTGCCTCCCTGATGATGGGCACCGGATGATGGAACGGGGATATAATCCATCATCCGGTGCGGAGAGGCGGCGTGAGAAGTGTTCCACTCACGCCGCCCCCCCAGGAAGGTAGACCTGGCGGCCTCCCGCCACATTCGCGTTGGGCCTGGAGATAGGCTGCCGCTGACGGGTCTGCGGACGCGGTTCTACCGAATACCCGCGGCCCCGTCAATAAAGCGGCACGGCGGAACACAGTGGAGTTTAGTCGGTAGGACCCTGCACTCAGCAGGGTGAGTCCGACATAACCCAGGGCTCTTCCCCCGAGTGCCCTGGGTATGCCTAAATGCATTCTCCACTATAAAAAAAAAAAAAAAAAAAAAGACAGCGCACGGCACGCGGGCTCTAGTGATTATAATATAAATTCAATTATATCATTATTAATAGATAGTCGATTAGAATAGATTCAACTTCTTTATACTTAAACAACATCGACAATCCTACCCATAAATCAATCCTGGTACCTTTCTGTTAAGAATTTCTTTTTTTTTATTGCAACAGGCTTCAAACTGCTTACACATAATACACACTTTTATTTAATACTAGCCGCTCCGCGCGGTTTCACCCCCGTGGCTCCTCTCCTGTTGGTCGTAGCGTGATGATATATAGCCTATAGCCTTCCTCGATAAATGAGCTATCTAACACCGAAAGAATTTTTCAAATCGGACCAGTAGTTCTCGAGATTAGCGCGTTCAAACAAACAAACAAACAAACAAACAAACAAACAAACAAACAAACAAACTCTTCAGCTTTATAATATTAGTATAGATTTCACTATTCTACTGCTAGTCAATTAACGCAACCAACAAACTACTGGCCCCAAAAACGTAAGATTATTAGTAACAACAAAATGCACTTGCAGCGCACGTGGTTGACATTTGGCACGCTGCATCCGGCGCATACGGACATGCATCTGGTGGACAAAAAACGCTACTTGTTCCAGTAATCAATACTGATGAATATTGCGTTTTTGTTCTACGCAATGAAGTGTGTTGAGATGAAGAGACATATCGTTAGATATGGTATAACTATTTCTAACTAGCTTTCCGCCCGCGGCTTCGCCCGCGTTTTCTAAGAAAAACCCGCATAGTTCCCGTTCCCGTGGGATTTCTGGGTTAAAACCTATATGTTAATCTAAGTTACCATCTATATCTGTGCTAAATTTCATAGTAATCGGTTCAGTAGTATTTGCGTGAAAGAGTAACAAACATACACATACACATCCATCCTCACAAACTTTCGCATTTATAATATTAGTAGGATTAGGAGTAAGGTTTGGGATCATAAAATGTTTTAAAATTAAGTATGAATATAAGGAATTTAGGAATGTTTAAAATTTATAGTTCTACATTCGAAATCTAGGTTATTAGGAAGGTCTAACTTTAGTGTACAGACAGAGATAATTTAAGCTAAGCAAAAATAGGTTTGAACCAGACTGCTGCCCCGTTTTGTCTTATCACTTACATTAACATGGATAAAATACTTCTACTTACAGATTCTAAAGAATCTCACCGACAAAAATCGAACAATATAGAGCTATGAGTATTAACTCATAGCTAATGGAATACGATTGTTATTCTTATTGTATTATTAAATTATAAATATAAAACGCCTTTTTTTTTAAGTGGGGAAATCTTCCAAAGATACCCACGACCCCCGGGGAAAGAGCCGTGGGTTATGTCGGATTCTTACCGACTTAAACCCCACTGTGTTCCGTCGAGCCGCTTTAATGATGGGGCCGCGGGTATTGGTTGGAATTCTTCCGCGACCTATTTGACACGCCTAGGAACAGTAGGAGACACTACCTACTAAAACAAAAACAACGTGAGTTTAATGGTAAATTGCTGACCAAGAAATAATAAAACAACAGATATCTTACATACATGATAAGTATGAGCAATTATTTATACCAAGATATGATCAAAACTCAACCAAAACCTACAAGATAGCATAAATAACATACAGCCGATAATTATAACTATTGCTTTTTTAAATAATCTCAACATTACCGTTATGCGGGGTCACATGAGTCGTGTGATGTAAATAAATGTGCTTAATTAAAATCATTTGATCTGCAATCTAAATACATTATCTATCGGATCCAATAAGCCACGAGGTGAAATTTACGGGTAACAACCTTGTTTTGAATCGAGCGTTGAGACACGGCGTTTTGTAATTTATGGGCGGAAGTACCTACTGTCGAAGTTGGGATGCTTAATATTATGTATTTATAAGTGAAACTAGTTAGATTGATAGATAATATTTGAAAGGAAAAACTAGGTAACACTAGTCCGAAATAGATACACTGTTAATTGTATCATTTTATTTGCATACTTATTAGTTTCTTTGTAAGTATTGCCAATAATTGTTATTCTTTTTTACATATTCAAATCATACTTTATTTCAAACTTAAATGAGTGTAATTAAGAACAAATTGTATTGAAAAAAATAAATTTAAATTTAAAGAGACCTAAAAGAAAGAATAAACAATAATAATATGAAACCAATATGTACATAATACATACCTACACGTTTGCATACACAATACCGGCCCGTATGTTTCCACATTTGGACACATTCTATACCAATAACAGGGTCATAATCACCAAGTGTTTCCGCCAAGAGAAATGATATCGACCAAATCAGAATTTTAAAATTAAATGTTCACCATTCAACACAATTGGTATCATATCCATAATATATTCAAAGCATTATAGCTCTTATATTTTAAGATATAGGTATTAAAATTGCTTGAATGGGTGAAATAGAAAAACACGAAGATGGCTTTTACGATGAGCCGTTTGTAATAAAATTGGAAAGTACAGTATGAGAGCGGTATAACTACCGAGATACGCGGTACATCAAATGATTAAGAAATTCTTTAATTAATAAAATAGATAGTTTGATGTGTTGAGTTCATAAACGTTTCCTGTAGTTGTGTTTAACATCATAAGCGCTTTAGGAGGTCATTGGTTCGATTCCCAGTGAAAAACAAAAACAAAAAAATACATAATGTACTTTGGCTCTATATTATAGTCTAAAGGTATATTTTTAATTTAGATTTTAATAACATCGTATGTTCTGTAAGTTGAAATTATCGTTGGTCAATCCTTAACATATTTTAGCCAAAGGCATTATAAAACGTAATGAGACATTAACTGAACTATGAAGCAAGTGAAGCCGCGGGCAACAATATTATTTTGATTAAAAATATTCTAGCAATGTTTGCAAATAAAAAATAATTTGAATCATGCCAATTTAAGGAAAATATTAATAAGATTATTTAATAAGAAACTGAATAGAACCATTTTAAATTTCAAATTCTGATATATTGATTTTTATTTTTATACTTGTATTCCTACAGGAAAATCTCATTTACATGGATGAAACTTCGGGACGCAGCTAGTTCTAAACAAAATATTTGATTGTATTTTTCTACAGAGCGCCCAATTAACAAATCACTTAAATATTTTATATACCCAGGTGAAAGTACAATAAAAACAATAAGAATATTATCAATTGCGAATAACAGACAATCCATCCCGTTCAATCGAATTGGCAAAATGCCAAGCGAGTAATAAAACATCGAATATAATTGCGCAAAACGATTTTTCGATTAATCCGACATCTACTAACGATTGTACAATGTACGTGTTTCTTATATATGCAACTAGCTGTGCCTCGCGGTGTCACCCGCATTTCTCCGTTCCTGTTGGTCTTAGCGTAATGATAGCCTATAGCCTTCCTTGATAAATGGGCTATCTAACACCGAAAGAATTTTTCAAATCGGACCAGTAGTTCCTGACATTAGCGCGTTCAAACAAACAAACAAACCCTTCAGCTTTATAAATTACTAGCTGCTCCGCGCGGTTTCACCCCCGTGGCTCCACTCCTGTTGCCCGTAGCGTGATGAAATATAGCCTATAACCTTCCTCGATAAATGGGCTATCTAACACCGAAATAATTTTTCAAATCGGACCAGTAGTTCCCGAGATTAGTGCGTTCAAACAAACAAACAAACAAACAAACAAACAAACTCTTCAGCTTTATAATATTAGTATAGATAGATAATATTAGTATAGATAAGTATTTTGCAAATTACAGACAATCTATTTTAAGACTTCAATAAAATGTAATAAACTTTAGTTTCCTTATGATACGTATTTAATATTTTATAGCATATCAGTATGAAGAGATCCTCGTCTCTATTATTAATGTAGTAAATGTTTTAGATAAATAATAACTATTATTTAGATATCTTTTCGTGAAATAGCTGTTAATTAAATGTGTGTGCTTCTTAAAATAAGCTCTATTATAGAGGCGACGATAATATGTGCACTATTTATACGAATAAATAAAATTGAAGTTTATGTTTGCAATGTAAGAACAGTAATATGATTATTTAAAGGAGGAATAAGAAGCAAGAAAAATGCAAATAAAGATACTTATGATTGCTGGACTAGAAGCAGAAAATAAATAAATAAATATTTCAGGACAATTTTCACACACGGCACGATCTGATCCCATACTAAGCTTTCGCTTGTGTTATGGAAACCAGATGGCTGATAAACATACATATATAATTTTAAATAAATACTTATATAGATAACTAGCTTCCGCCCACGACTTTGTACGTGCATCCCCGTTTTTCCCCGTTCCCCCAGGAATTTCGGGAAATCCTTTCTCAGCGGATGCCTATACGTCCTAACATCTACCTGCATGCCAATTTTCAGCCCGATACGTCCAGTGGTTTGGGCTGTGCGTTGATAGATCACTATATCAGTCACCTTTGAGTTTTATATAATATGTATATAGATAGATTAACATCCAATATTAATATTTACACTATAAATAAATAACACATTCATTCATTCATCGATCAATCCATTCAATTAATTCATTCACAACATTTTTATGGAAATCCTCAATTCTGATTCAAGTTTCACAAGCTGGCGAACTCATTCAGAAAAAAAGAGAATGTAAATTATTCCAGAATTTATTAGGTTTAATCTGGGTTACCACAATCTTATCATCATCATAATATATGAGTTTTAAAATTCCTATGTAGTGTATGGTAACTAGTAAGACTACAGGCCCATGTTGAAAAATTTATGGGTCATTTGAACCACCAGGTGACCTATCTAGAACGATATAAGAGCATAAAATAATAAGATTCAGCACTATGCCGTCACTTGTAAGCTGTCCACCTGAGTGCAGATGAGAATTCGAATTCGGTAGAGATTTTTTCCCCTTGTCTCCATGATTTTTGTACGGCGTTGCGGAATAATGGATTAAAAGCAGTATAGAAATAGTATGACACAGATGCCGTACAAAATCAAATGACCAAATTTACCCCTTCAATTGTCGGAAATAAATTCCGATTATGTGGACCACCATTTTTCAACATGGCCCTGTAGTCTATAGTTAGTTATCTGTGGTATATTATCTACTAGCGGTCCGCCCCGGCTTCGCCCGTGGTACATATTTCGCAATAAAAAGTAGCCTATGTCCTTTCTCGGGTATCAAAACATCTCCATACCAAATTTCATGCAAATTGGTTCAGTAGTTTAGGCGTGATTGAGTAACAGACAGACAGACAGAGTTACTTTCGCATTTATAATATTAGTATGGATAATATGAAATATCTGCTTTATTGACCTGATGAATTGATATGATACATATCAGGTCAATGGCCATTACTTTTCTCTCTTATTCATTATTATCATTATTTAAATATCGTATACTACCTAATTACTAAGAAGAACAGAAATCTCCTGCATAATAAAGTTGCGAGAAAAATTTCAGTAGGATATTCCTACTGAAATTTTCCACGCAACTTTAAGGATGGTAACAAATACGTAAATACAGCTAAAGTACAATTTACAAATTAAGGAATTTTATTATTTCACTTCCCAAAAAAAATCTAAAAATTTAGTCCAAAACATGTACAACTACGCAGTACCTACAGTCTACACCCGTAAAACATAACAAAACTATAAGTAGGTGCCATACGCGTGTATCGTATAATATCACCATAAACCAATGCAACAACCTATTTGAATGTATATTTACGATCTAACTGTACATCCACAATATATATTGCCGAGATTTGTCAACTTCGCTCATTGCTTGCGGCATTATCAATCTATTTACATAACTAAGTGCTTTCGGGTTTTATCGCACGCCGTTTGGTATTTTTATAGTCGCGGTTAATTTCGTGATTACATGTTTCCGGGGAAGTATTGTATTCATTAATAATATTATGAATAACACTTTAATTTTTAAGGAATTACTTAAAAAGGTAGCGCGTAGAGCTTATGGTTTAACAAAGTTATAGTGTGTCTATGAAGATTTGATAACTACAATTTTTTTCTAATGTCTGGAACGTATTCTCTTGAATATATAATTATGTAACTATGTATTACCAAATATGACTAAGATAGCAGTGGTCTAGCTTTAAAAGTAAGAGCCACAGATAGCAGAAAGCTCTTGAAAAAAGTTCACAAATATTTATTGACTTCTTTACCATTAATATAAATAGAATATCTGTATCCAATATTACAAAAAATATCATGACGTAGGTGTCCAAAATCAAGACTTTCTTCACTACCTACTACACTATTTAGTAAAAACCAATCTATAACATTTAAGGTACGAACATCCGGTAAACACGAGTTTCAATAACAAAATATTAAATAACCCAGATTTAACACAGTCCATTTCATAAGATGATACATGGTTCATTATACATTAGAATGTGTAATAAAATCATCCCACCAATTTTGTATATGGTATGTATAGAATATTTATATGGCTTTGGATTGTATGTGTTGGGCAAGCTAATTGCGCAATACATACTAAATCTTTATTAATATTATAAAGCTTACTGCTGAAGAGCTTTTTGTTTGTTTAAACGCGCTTATCTCAGGAACTACTGGTCCTATTTGGAAAATTCTTTCGATGTTTGATAGCCCATTTATCGAGGTAGGCTATAGGCAATATATCATCACGCTAAGACCAACAGGAGCGGAGCAATGCGGGTAAACCCACGGGCACAGTTAGTAGCGTTAAAACAGTATATCAAATATGTATAAATAGTATATCAAATATGTATGATTCTTTTAAAAATGCAAAAGTTGTTACGTTCATTTTGATGAAATTTAATGTACCTGTATAATTCGCAAATAAGTTACAATAATAAGTTAAAAACAACGTGGATAAATCTGACTTTTCGTATAGTTTTTTTTTTATTGAATGCAATGATAGGACGTTTTTATAGCAGGACAAAATTAGGTAGTAAAATGGTTAACATGGATAATCGCGTAGGATATCGCTATAAACGCTTTTCATCCCGGTTTACCTACTAATTGTCTGGATTTATCCAACAACTAGAGGGAGACAATATTGACCTTTATAAACCCTATGATAGTACATAATATAAAATAAGCTTATTTACCAAATAATATTCCTAGGGTGATCGCCTAAATCTTTATGTAAAACATCTCTACCTGCAATCGTTACCAAACTTAAAAAAGCCATAAGAATTCTTTCTTATTTCATCCATCAATCACGGGGTAATCTACACCATAAATAATTTATTTATTTAAACCAATAAGCTCTCTTCGGTATTTACGACCACTATCACTAATTAAAATCTCATCAAAATGTCTTTCACTTGCAAGATAAGGACTGTGAAAAACAGCAATAAAACCGTCTTATTTAATGAAATCTTAGATAATGAGAGATATAGTATAGAATTTATAGTTTGTGCGTAGTTGGAAATAAGTATGCATTTGGTTCATTTTATGGAGTTGGTATAAAAAAAATACGTGTGGCACTCGAGGACTGCCGCGGTGCTATTGCATAGCATCGCATCACTGGTTGGAGTGGGGGGGTGTTAGGTTTTTTCGTTACGGAATTTTTACATTCGGTCGCCGCGATCAAAGTCTGAGATAAAAGCTATGCAATAGCTTAATAATCAAATTCAAAAATACGTCGTCTTATTATGGTCTTATTTTTCAAAGACGACTATTGATTTACGCAACATTGACGTCGTACGGGCGATACTGTTTTTCAAGTGTAGGTAGGTATACGTCCAGTAAGTTGTTTTTTGTCACATAACTGCAACATCACACAAGCGTGGCATTGCGTTATAAATCAATATTTCAAAAAAACATCAGTTTTGGCGGCAACTTAACAAAATTAAAAAAAAATACTAGTTTTGGCGGCAAATTCCACGTCACTTCGCACCAGGATCGTACAACAATTAAAAATAAACAGGTTGCAAACATTTGCGCCTTTGCACTGGTGCAATAGACTGCGGAAACCAGCACATAACAAATCAATTATGTCTCTAGGAAATGGATGGGCACAATTTCGCACGACTCCTCACTCCAGTAACATCCGTGTCGAATAATTGCTCCAAACTTGTTCGTTTTATTGCGATTGCAAAACATTTATGTAATTAGATTAGTTTTGAATATTAATATCATTTTTGTTTTTAATGGGAGGTCAGATCGGTTGAAGGCAATGAGTACTATTAAATATAAAGAGTATTTAAAAAAAAATATGTCATCAATGTAACATACAGGAAAGAATATAAATGTCATGGCTTTGATAACAGATAAAAACAATTCCCACCAAGAAAAAAAATCACACATTAAATAAAATAATAATTAAATATTTGGCCAAACTACGTCTTTAATCGCCTCCATCACATTAAGATATTTAATTTACATATGTAGCTATTTTTATCTTCATTTCAAATTCTATAATCTTTGTTTAAATATATGATCTACTTTCTCCTTAGGCTTTAATTTTAAAAACTAGAATTGATGTGTTTTAATATACACTAATAATATAAAGCTGAAGAGTTTGTTTGTTTGTTTGCTTGAACTCGCTAACCTCAGGGGTCCGATTTGAAAAATTATTTCACTGTTTCATAGTCCATTTATCGAGGAAAGATATATTATCATGCTAAGACAATATGAACGGAGCAATGCGGGTAAAACCGCGGGCACGGCTAGTATTTTATATTCCTTATTTTTCACAATTACCTTTTTCACATTATACCAATATTGATAAGACTCTATAATTTAGATAGTGAAATATTTTGAACTAACGAAATGATGCGGAAGCTCATCAATAAATGATGATACTATCATAAATTTACATACATGTAAATATACCCAATTACCAAGACTTGTGTTTTATAACTAATTAACGTGAGAATTATATTTATCATAACATAAGTAAATAATTTAGAAATGAGTGTTATGTTCCATAATATATTTTATAAATTAACATTAATTTAATTTGTTTTCCTCGTCTTTTCTAAGTTGCCTGTTAGAAATCGCTGCTAGCGATAAGGCCGCCTAGTGTACATTGTTATATTATATTTTGTAAATTGTATTCTATAAGGTGTACAATAAAGTATTTTTCATTACTTCATTCATTATTTTTTATTGCCCAACGTATTACCTAAAGAAAAAGATAATCGATTTGATTTAGCTCTGTTTCGTTACGAGTTATAAGAGAGGTTAGACTCTCATACATTTTCTTGACATCTAACCGAGTCAAACATTTAAAATATCACAAAAATAACATTATCCACGCAAACATATCATAAAATATATATAATAATACTTAAAATTTTACGTAAAATTTTTAATCTGTGGTACGAAGATGTACGCCAACATAATTACACAAACCGGTCGGACGAATTTAAATAATAAAGATATAGGGTAATAAAAAACATATGTCACATACCTACTTATCAAATTTATTTCTAGTTGAGCCAAAGATTATGTTAGTAACAGATGTGAGACGTATTTAGTTTAGTGCCTTCGAGCTAGCCTCAGAATTTGACTGAAAGCTTTCTTTGGATAAATGAAATACGTTTTTAGACACTGATTATAATAACGTATCTGAAATGATTTAATGTTTACTAATTAACCCATTGAGCCCCGAACGGCCCGATCGGGCCACGACACAATAGATTTTCTATTGTGTCTGTGATTCCGGGGCCTGATGGATTAAAATATTCGTTTAACACCAGATGCTCAACAATTTTTCAGTATTGTGTTCATTATTATTAAATATTAAATACATATTTATAATGCAAATTTTTGCACACGTTGTATTAGGCATCATAATATATTCACACCTCAACGGCGACCTCACTTCTAGTGTTATTAACAAGCTTAATAACTTATGAAAGTATAATGAAAACATTTTTCAGTTCACGTAAATTGCTGTGCAGCGCATAAATCGTGTTAAAAATACATATTCCTCGAGTATATTGGCAAGTAAGCTATTTAATCTGTGTTCATTATTTAAGATTAACTCTAAATTCAGGTATAAAATGGTCCTATGTATTTTATATAGGTAGCTCATAACTGTGCAATGTAGTCGTTGCTATTTACGTTTCACATCCATAATTATTGTTGTTCTTCGTTTTTAGATAAATATGTATAGTAAAAATACTTTTAAAGATATTTCAGAATAAGATTTATAATGCACAGTGAATATAAACAATCATTCTAAATTTCTGAATGTGATATATATTCAATCCATAACCAAGCAAAGCATAAACTTTTATTTCCATTCAACTACCACATCTACATAACCTAATCTATGCTAATTTACCGTACTAAGTATGTTCGGCAATTGGCGATGTCGCAACTCGGCATCGGCCATAACATTATGTATTCATACAATAAAACAGAAATAACGAGATGTGGACCAAAACGAGATGGATCGAATAAGGCACGAATGAACTCGTTCTAGCGCAACAAAAATGAACACGTTGGCATATTTGATGTGTTTAATTTTAAGTTTAATAGCTTAGCCGCCCGCCCTGGCTTTGCATGGGTTAATACAAATTGGTTATTAGAACCAATGGTTACCTATCTTAATCTCGAATTTTAATATTCCGAATATCATAATCCAGAAAACGTTTGGACATTTTTTCATAACCCCGAATTTTAAAATTTCGAAGTTTTGTTTGCCATATAATCGCAACTCCGAATTTCATTTGCCGATTTCTTTATTTGTACAACGTTTTACAATCCAGACGAATGAGTTCCAGACATACGAAATCTAAATGCACAAAATCCAGATGACCGTAATCCATATGCACGAAAGCCAGATTTTTAAAACACAAATTTTTGAAATACAGTTAATTGATATCCAGATAAACAATGTCCAGATTTTTGAAATTCAAATAAACGATATCCAGCAAAACGAAATCCTTCCAGGGAGTCGCAGCACGAACCTAACCTAACCTACTGAATAGATTTTAACACTTTAACCTTTCTGTAATGGGCAAGTAAAACAATAGCGAGTCGGTTCTGGCACTCGCCGGCCGCTGCCGCGGCACGCTCTCTTCGCTCGCTCGGCTCGTGCATGGGGGGTCACACTTCAAACCTAACCTAACCTACTGAGTCGAATTTGACACTTAAACCTTTCTGTAATGGGCAAGTAAAACAATAGCGAGTCAGTTCTAGCGTGGGGGTCGTAGTTCAAACCTAACCTACTGAGTCGACTTTGACACTAAAACCGGTCTGTAATGGACAAGTAAAACAATAAATTTACTTACTGTCTACTGACAATGTTTATTTTCAGTCGATAGTAAAGGTATAATCACGATTGTATGGAAATCAAATAAAAATATTATGAAAATCTGGCAATAGTTTATCTGTTATACGATTATATGGGAACCAAATAAAAAGATTATGAAAATTTGGCAATAGTTTATTTGGAAAATGGTACGATGGGAAACAAAAAAAAGTATTCTGAGAATCTGGTATAATGAGATCTGTATTATGAGAATACGGGAAACAAAAAAATACTTTTTAAAAATCTGGTTTTGGTGCATCTGGAAATTGATTCATCTGGGAAATTAAAAAAGGAATTTTAAAAATTTGTCATTCATTACATCTGTCTTTTAAAAGTTCTAACAACCGTTTTCGGGGTTTTAAGATTCGGGTAATAGAAATTCGAGTTTTTAATAGGTTACCTTTTGCGTGATTCAGCAGAATAATAAACTTATTACGATTTTAGGTAAATTTATCATATAAAGCTCTAGAACGGTTATGTTTTGAAATTAAATTATTTTTAGCTTTGAACAATAGTGTGTATATAATGAAATAATATACAAGTGTTTTAACAACAATAATCCTTACATTATTTAAAAATATGTAAATATCAGCTATAAAAGGATAAACATTACTGGCTACTGTTTTGAATAGTAATGAAAAGCGTTGGTTTAAATTGCCGTCGTTTATATATTTCTTTATGTGGGTCCCCACAGAGTGAGCAGCCTCTCGAAGCAATTGTTGCGCAAAGCAAGTTCGGTCAGTGGGATCTGCTTTTTGCCGATCTTATCCCATAACTGCACTTCGCAGTTTCACCCGCGTGGCTCCGATCCTGTTGATCTTAGCGTAATGATATATAGCCTAGCCTTCCTCGATAAATGGGCTATCTAACACCGAAAGAACAAATCGGACCAGTAGTTCCTGAGATTAGCGCGTTCAAACAAACAAACTCTTTAGCTTTATTATATTATTAAGTACAATATTAAGTATAGATTTGTCCACTAGGTATACACATTATGCTATAACAACACAATCTACGTTACAACCACCCACTTAACATGGATACCAGTACCTCAAGAACGCCAATAAAAGCAGCATCGCTAGCGATAAAACTATTCCCGATCAAAGATAAACATCGGAATCAAATAAAAACGCACTCATCGAGTTATTATACACAATAAACGCGGCATCTGTTTACAGCAAGACAATCAGATAATAACGTAACTATTACTGAAACTCAAATAAAAATTGTTTACCGATCTGGCTTGATATTACGAATTAATGAGCTATCATAATTTTCGTTTAGAACACTGGGCTGGCAATTTTGTTACCTTATTAACTACATGGAATCAAGTTTAAGTACAAATTAGTTATATGTATTTAGTATAATTTACTTCTATGTATCAAGAACTATATCGCTATTTATAAGATATTTATTGTTTTTATTCCATTCGAAGATCTAGCGATAGTAAATGTTACCATACTGAATTGGCCTATTTTTCAGCTTAGCACACAAAAAAAATTCAAGCATCTAGCGCAATAATTCACGTCACCATTAATAAAAATCTCATCGTACTCGGCGATAGATGAAAAATTGAAAAAAAATGTCATAACTCCGAAAATACGAAAAATCGTATAACATACATGGGGGTGATTCGGATAGCCCTCTAGGTCCTCTACCTCCCAGCTTCCGTTCATCACTACTTTTTGGGACACCCTGTATATGCAACTTTACAGAAATACGTCGGTCGAATCACGCGTGGCAGGGATAAGAAAAAGATGGCGCGTAACGGAAAAATGTCACGCGTAACGAAAAAATGTTACACTAATTTTTTTTCCAACCCCGATAAAGAAGTTTCACTTCAAAAAAATCAACTTCTACATTCTAAACCCATCAATCTCTTTACAATATCGTACAGATATAAGAGCACTTAACAACCCAACTAATTAACTCACTTGTAAAACGATTATAATAAAATAGTGAATCGTTAAATACTTCTATAAAACTCGCGAGGAGCCGTAAAAATAAATCTGGTACTAAATATTAAAAGGTAACAACAATTACAAGTTTCTGTGTAAAAACTTCGATACGAGTTTTAATGTTATGCGTGTAAGGTCACGTTTTTTATGGCGTGGAGGGTAGAAAACTATTTAATTGTATAATAAAAGAAACGACAAGGGAAAACTGTTAAAGCTTAATATATGTCTGTTCTAGAATACTCTACCTTCATAGATACCTTCTATTTAAAGCCGGCTACTCACATACCTGCAGCAGGGGCAATATTGAAATTGCACTCTTAATTGGCTCTTTAATTGTGATGTTTATAGGCAAGCAAGGGCAATTTAGAGAATAGCTGAAATTGTTCCGACCCGCGCCGACCAACCGAGATTTGCCCAATATTGCCCCTGCGGCAGGTACGTGAGTAGCCGGCTTAACTCATTCCAAATCCTTATTTATAGTATTTCTTGTATTGTTCAGTTGTTTAATTTAAATTCAAATTCATAATTAGTATGTAATTAAATGTATGATCTCGTGTAAAATAGTAATTTGAAAGTTATGTATTTATTGTATTCAGGCATTCTACACATGCATATGTTTAACAGCTTATAATAAATTTAAATGTAACAATAGGTATAACTTACCAAATCTATAATATAGCATCACTACAATTAAAGATATTTAGAAGTTTTTCAAAAGCTTATTTCAATGTACATATTAGGCAGGTACTTGTATGCCTCCGGACTTAAATTTTAACATCCACCAATCTCCAAATCTCAAGTTAATTAACCAAAATGATAAAATTAAAAAAGGCCATATCAATTTAAAGAACAGTACCAGCCGATATAAATTAACCCGCTAGAGTAATCGGGACCACACGCACGGCATCTAAAAATTATTTACCAATGCGATGGAATTATACTCATCAATTAAGCTTTCTCTGTAAGGTATTTTTGTATTACACGAAGATTAGAGATTCAATTTTGTTATTAATGTATTGATTTCGCAGCCATTTGTCTTGCGACAAGATTTACGTGGACATTTCGTTGACTGGTTTTATGTCTTAATTATTTTTATAATCTTAAATACTTAGTACGTATCGTTATAGATAGCTCTATTGATTATTAGTCTGTGTCAGTATAATTAATATGGAAAGAGTTTATAAATGTATTTATAAGTTGCCCAAAATTTCGTTCGGTTTGACTATACTGCTATTATCACAGAATATCAACTCCTTGGTAAATATCATCAAAATTACCAATTACTTGTTCTACACATACATATTATATGTATTTGTAATAACAATTCCTTGTTTTGAAAGACACAGATATTAATATAACTACCATTTGACCGGAATCCATTGCCATAAATCAAGAACAACAAAAGGCTCGCGGTACATCGTCTAATTGGATCGTCGCCATATTGAAAATACCATAACCAATTTCGTCAAAAACCGAAAACTAAAGCCCACTGTGTAACAGTATATTGTAATTAGGATCGCCATCATTTCAAGATGTTCCCACTCTTATTATAGACTTTTTTATATTATAAAGTTGGCCAACACGTATATATTGTAAGTAAAATAATAATTCCTTTCTCATCGAGACATAATTCACTGTTAATATTTCCTCCAATATAATACTAGACAAGTATCTTGTATTGTAAGATCAACCTATCCTCTTGTCTTGAAATAAATACTTAGATATTTTTCATCAAACCCCTCATATTTAAAGTTCAAAATATCCGTAATCCACAAGACGTGTGGCAACCTCATCTCTACCGCGAAAGAACATAAAACCGAGTTGGCTATTAGATCCGTTTGTAGCAAACGACATTTTTATATTCTACAAGTAAGTGGCCCGCGCCTGCGCAGTGCACACCACCGCGCGCTCTACGCACACACGCGCAGCGAATACAGGTAAACAAATGTGCTAAGTAAAAAATATTATTATAGCATAATACGCCATAAAACACGAGAATCTCGGAGCGGGGTCAGCGGTTCTTAAACTGTAGCCGAAGCAATGAATGTAGTTTGTAGACTCGTCGTAGCACGCCTACGCGCGTAGAGGTTGACTGATTATGACTTACGAGGAACGTTTGGTGGGTATAATTTTCTTTAAATGCTTTCATCAATCTATTTTATTAAAAATATAAAAATTTACGAATTTAAGAAGTAATGTAGTTACTTCAAATTTAATGCTGAAAAAAATATTTAGGGAAAACATGAAAATTAATAAAGGTTTTACAATAACAAACAGTACTTCTGTAAAGCAATACTTAAATGCCGTTTGATCAAAAACTATCAAAATTATTTATTAACAATGTTTGAGAACCGCCAAGAAGACGGTACTCTAACATAAACAATGTCAATGATTTCTATTAAAAGTTAAAACCATTCGGCATTTCGATATACGAATCATATTAGAATAACGTCTGGGAACGATTTCTACGCAATGTGCAATAAATTACTGAGGCGTCGGACGGTAATGAGCTTAACGTTCTTATGTTTTAAGCGATAGAGGTCATATTGCTTTGGCATAACTATTTGTAAGTGTCGATGATAAAAAAAATAATTTCGGTAAGTCTTTGTTTAAAAGTTTAAGGACGTTTTGACTAACGATATGACGCGGGTTTGGTTGTAAGTTAATTCAAAATGTAGAGTAACTATAATTTTTAAGGAAAACAATAAGGAAAAAAAACACTCGTTTTATTTTAATAAACAATTCGATTATTTGATTAATCTTGAATCGAATATAAATTATTGTATTGTATATTTGAATATCTGATGATTCTTGAATTACTTTTTTGAACTTTTTGTGTGAGTGAAAAAAAAACACATACACGAAGATGCATTAATTAGAAACAGGTCAGATAAATTCAATGTTACTAGAAATTGGATGTGTAACAATTTAATTTATACGCGATTTTTTATGTATACTATAATATTATAAAGCTGAAGAGTTTGTTTGTTTGTTTGTTTGAACGCGCAAATCTCGGGAACTACTGGTCCGATTTGATAAATTCTTTCGGTGTTAGATAGCCCATTTATCGAGGAAGGTTATAGGCTATATATCATCAGGCTACGACCAACAGGAGTGGAGCCACGGGGGTGAAACCGCGCGGAGCAGCTAGTGTATTATATATCTCAAGGTTTCCTTTACTATTGCTCAATATGATTTGTTCATTAGATGTGAAGATGATTATATAGTTATTAAACTATTTTGAAGGTAAACAACCATGAGCAATAAGCATTAATAAAATAAGCGACAGATTTATGTTTTAATTGTAATAAACACCTCTTATATTATTTTTATTTTAGTTGGTCGCTGACGTCACAGTTCAAAACAGGAAAAATAATAGTACTGCTATTATTATTGGTACTATAGGTGGTATTTGTGATTAAATTTATGCAGTAGCTAGTGAAAGATTTACTATTTACTATTAAAGATTTACTATTTATGAATAATTAATGCTCATTCGAATATATGAAGAGTGTTACTTATCTTTTTAATTACTCATAAAAAGTTTTTATTCGTAGTTATAACTATAAGCTGTTATCTTAGGTAATGGAGTGATTTAAAAAAGGCGAATCCTTTAATTATTGTTGATTTTATACCTAATATGTAGGTACATAGATTGCTTCCAAAAAAAATATGGAATCAAGAAAAGAGAAATCTATTACGTCCGATCATAACTTATTTCCTCTACATCAAAAAAATATTAGTAAATTACATATTTACTTAATTTTAATGTTTATAAATTCAAAGAATGTGCTCGCTACATTATCTTTTCCCCGCTTGCATAGAGAGTTGGGATGAATGAACCCATATTTAAAAAAATATTATAATTTACATATATTATAAAAAGGCTTACCTATATCAATATTATACTACTGACGTATATTTTCTGTACAATTGTATATTTGCATATACTTATACCTACTTACTGTAAAATATACCTCATGCTCTTTAAAAAAAATGTGCAGTGCAATTAAAAAGGTTCAATGCATGCATACCTATGGAACTTTTTCTTAATTCATAAAATTACTTACCTCCATACATTTAAATAAACAAACTGCATAATTTAAACAAATTGCCTACAGTGACTTGATGTTGTTCATTTCTTCTTTTTTATTTTCAGATTCTTATTTTTCTCATATAGTTTTCAAACATCGAAGAATTGAAGTTAAATATTATCTGTTTTATAATGATGATATTCTATTCAACACTACTAAAATACCAAAGCTACTTCTCTTATCCTACACATTAAATACAAAGGGAGTGTGACTATGTGCAACTAACTAAAAAACTGATGGAAGAAAATAACATCAAAAGTCATCTCACCGCGCCAATAAATGATCGCATATTTTGTTAAAGCATGATTTACGCCACACCGTGCCGGGAACGAATCGTGCCGGAACCGGGAAACAAATGGAACAATATCCATACAAATTTCAACGCCGTGCCCCGTCCGTGTACAGCCGGGCCACGGTCAGGCATGTATCACTTTATACAACAATGTTTGATAGAGCCTGTATGCGACACGGTGTAGCGTACTCATGCTTAATTCGTTCCACGGTGTAGCGTAAGTCATGCTTAACTCGTTCCACGATGTAGCGTAAGCCATGCTCAATTCGTTCCACGGTGTAGCGTAAACCAATTCGTTCCAATATTGGCGCGGGTTGTGTAAAACAGTACGAACCCAGAAGGCCGTGAGGTTCGGCTGCAGGCGGCTCTGCAGGTCCGGGTCGGAGAGGGCCCCGCGACCGAGGGAGGACGCCGAGCTGCCGGAGGGCCGCTTGCCGCGCCCGCGCCTCTCACCACCCTGGGGGATACTACGGCTAGGTGATGAAGCTAACGATCGTAGCAGCGGGTGCCTAGTTTTGACTATACTTGACTGCATATTTCACTGATTAACAAATGACACTGTTTAGGAACTATATAGTTATTTAAAAAAAATTTAACATCTTGGTAGTATATTTTTATGACACCATAAGTTTGAATATTTCTGACTGATTCATTATGATCTTTAAGCTTATATCCTCAGACTATTTATCTTAGTAAACTGAAAAGATTTTTGTGAAAAGATGCTTGAAATTTTCTTTATTGAAAAAATTACTGTATATCTGAAAAATAATTGCAGTTTTTACAAATGGAACTATATAAAAGATCAAGTATATTGTAATTATAGAATATTTTGAAGATGTACCGCTGCTACACTCGCCATTAAATTGCTTACTTTATAGCTATGTATCTAGCAACTACGTAAAGCTGTGTCACACTCCCTAAGGGGCATATTGCTCAATCACTGAAACTATAGACTTAAGATCTTTTTAAAATTAATAAAAATAAATATTTTTTTTTTGTTTAAGTTTATACACAGGTCATAGGTAAGACCACCTATTTAACCGTTAAAAAAATGGTCTTATATCTTACATAAAAATAATATTATATAAGTAATTGAGCAATACGACCATAATAAAAAGCAACTATTATAGTATATAAATTATATAGTATATTATATAGTAAGAAATATATTTCCATGGATAGATAATATCTTAGGATAATATTGATGTAATTAATTCAAATATTCAATTTGGGACTCGCACATTAATACGAATTCCTCCTGAAATTTATTGCATCATTTGAACACTATTAGAATTTAAATATAATGTGTACTATATAGTAATCCTATTTAATATTAACAACAATTAAATTCCAATACTTTCTAACTATTTTTTATGTAGAGACTGAATCGATTTCATTTAATACTATTGTAACAGTTACTTTAGTATATTATTTAGTATGCGGACTTGCGATTAGTACCAACAAAACAGATTAACGACATAAAATAACGTACAGACTGATTTACGAATTATATATGTTTAAAATATATTTCCGGTAGAGTACGTAGCGTGGGCGCGGCAATCACGGCCAAATATAAAGCTAGTGAAGATCTATGAGTGATCTACCAGTCCACAGATCATAAACGTCAATGTTTTTTTATAATTGTAATTTATTGGGATTACAATGTTTTCCTAATAACTAATTAGCGATCATGTACACAAAATAGGTAATATATGATACAAGTTATATTCAAGTTTTTATAAGTACGTCGATACATTTATTTTTATTACTACTTATATTTTTTGTAACTGGTAATTTAAGATTTGATTCTATTATTTTTTAAATTATTGTAAAAGCAAATTTTAATGCGCGGCTAATATTAAAATATCTGTAAAACTACCTATGTATGTACGTCTTTATCCCTTTAACGAGTACAGATAGAATATGAAGTCTAGATATAAATAAATTGCACGTATTATTTATGACATGGTAAATAAACCCTTGACCCCTGACCGCCTCCTTGGTACAGTGGTTGACGCATAAGCGTAGCACCGAGGGATCCTGGGTTCGATTCCCGGTAGAGACGAAGAAAAAACAAATGTCTCGGTCTGGCAGGACATAGAAGGCCGATCACCTATTTGTCCCTAAAAAAATCGATCAGTGAAACAGATGTATAATGCATCTGCCCCCTTCCCTAGTTTATCATCACTCGAAGAATAAGAAATAAAAGATAAAAATTAGAAACAAAACTCTAAATTAAAACACGCAATTAAAAATACAAGGATCTCAAGTCGACAATTATTTTAAAAATAAATGAAGCAAGATTATCCAACGCCTTATAAGGAGCATTTTAATAGACTTTACATATTAAGATGAATCTCGGTGATAGAAGACAAAATTAATTGTACAAACAGCTAATTAACTTAATTAAAAAAAATATTAAAAACATTTCACATTAAAATAAATTACCAGAATGTTATGACCGAAAAATTTACATAATATTAATATCGCAAATAGTGATGTAATGACTAAAAACAATTTCGATAATTCGTCGAATTTGGACGGAACTGTTTAATTCGAATCCACGCGGGCGTTCTAAATTTAAACGATATTGTTCGAATTTCCATAAACAAGTATAGTCTCAGTAGTGAGTAGTGACAATCGGATGAGAGTGCGGTGACACGGAATAAAACCGGTATAATATAAAATAAAAAGCGGACCATACCCACACTTAGGCGAATTGGTTATCTCATTCCATTGGTACTTACGAGATTCATTACACATTATTGGCTAGATATCCAATAAAACCATATTTGTTTGCTACTAGTGCTGTGCTTGTGTCGATAAACAGTATTTATTTATATTATACTAAGTATACACATACATACATACATGCTTCAGGCTAAAAAATGCATGTATAGAATAATTTAAAGAATACATAATTACCCAGACATCAGTGTTCAATGTCGTGCTATTTTATTAAGAAAATTATATTTTTTAATTCGTTGAAAACCAACTTGAGAAGGTTTTTTTATTGGTTTAATGTCACATTTATATCATGGATGTTTATCGAAAACTCATGAGGATTTTTTTTTTATTGATATACAAGTAAAGCTGATTAAAATATCCTTTTTAACAAATTACACACAGACACACAGCAGAATAACTTTACTTATTCATATTATTTGAATACACTCACGAAATTGGACAATCTCTTGCGAGAGTCTATCATTTTAAGGGGCCAAAAAGTACTAGAGCAAAATATGACCCCACTTCACTTTCATTAAAAATAACTTTATCGATACGCGGCTGCCAGTGTTACATTATTTCTGTTTATTATTATAAAACTATCGACACCCGCACACCACTACGCAAACCAGTCGTGATTAGTTTCGGTACGGATAGGTATCAGATTTGAATAACCGAAATTTATAGCGCGACATACTGCTATCATCTCTACTTGAACTATGTGTGTTAATGTTCGCATACAATAGTCATTATGTGAACGTGTGAAATCTGTACACACGTAGCTACCTATGTTCGTGTGTTTTATTGTTTTTATGGGCCCTTTTCACAATGGGCAGCGTTGGCTCAACAAATGATCGTCGATGTTTGCCGCCATTGCGGCGATTATGAATAAACTAAAACATCTACAATTGACCGATCATAGACATTTAGGCACTCTACGCTATAATGATTGTCTCTACTCGCCCAATGCTGCCCATTGTGAAGAGGGCCCATAAGATTTTGTAGGCGAAGATTGGGCAAGCGATATTATTAGTAGAGTTGGATATTGTTCATCGTAAGTTAGAATATCAATGGAGATAAACATTGTGGATAAAGTTGGTTTTATAGCCATCTAAAGGTTTGTTCAGTTTTCAGGTGACTTTATGGAAGGAGGTTAACGTAAGGACACTCTTGTAAACACAGCTTCAAATATTGCAATATTTTGAAGTGTAGTAGTAGGTGATTGAAACTTCCAAAACCAAATTAATAAATCCGCCGCTCCGCTAATTCTACTTTTTTGCAAAATGTATTCTTATGTCTTTATGCAAATGATTTGTGCAATAAAGTATCATCTATCTATCTAATCTGAAGAAATCATAGATAACATGATCTAAAATTAAACTACATATTTGCCACGCAAGATACATCGTAACCTGCTTCAACTGAGACATAAAACTAAACGATTAATAATACCGATTTACATCGCATTCCAAAGAAAGTGTCCAAAACTAGTAGAATTTCTACCTTTATGATACCTGTGGAATTTATTGGGCGTCATTTCGCATGTTAATGGGCCTTTACTTATCTTTTTACTAGTATATGATTAATCAGAGAGTATGTGACCCGTAAGAATCGTAATTGGTTTTTCATTTAAATTAAAAAACGGTATGCGATAGTTTTATGATGTCTTCCATTATTATAATGCTTTGATTACAGAGAGGTGAAGGAAAACATCGTGAGGAAACGGATATGTCGAAGAATTAAAAGTTCGACGACATGTGTTATCCGCCAACCCGCACTAGGCTGGCCTAGTGCGGCTGGCCTACAGCGTGGTGGATTATGATTTATGGCCATTGGCCTGTACCCTCAGAGGCCAAGAGGCTGATGATGATGATTCATATGTAATAACACGTAATTAACATGTTTTACCCAAAGTAGTCTAGTTGTTATATAATGCAAACCATCCTTAAACCGCAACAGCATCATATATAGTCTATCTCAGCACGTAAGCTGAGATAAGGCGTTCCACACAAATAATTCACCCGACATTTGCATAACGACTTCTATATTTACACGCGATTAGACGCGCACGGTTCCGTACTTTCTCTGAAACCTGTCCAATTTATGGACCTTTGCCTACTTTATTCAATCGAATTGTTATTAATTGACGTCGGTTTTCCCGAAACAATTTTTAAGTGGATATAATTTGTTTACTTTTTATTTTTTTGTAATCTCTATAAACATTTTAGTGCCATTAGCAGCAGTTGTGTCGCAAATACGTCCAAAAATTGTCGCCGAATATTTTCCCACATGCCACATCCAATCGCGCATTTTTTTACTCGGCATAATGCACAATAAAACGATAAGCGCATTAACAAACGTGACTTCAAAGTCGTTTTTGTGTTTTTTACGTGTGTACACAATGCACAGTGACCGGAGGATAAATTGAATTTGTATAAAAGGATCGTAGGTTGCGGTCGGGTCTGACTCAGGTGCATAAAAACGAAAGTGCATCGAGATAAGTGCGGATGTGAGAAACATTTGATGCGGCATTATTTTGCAATATTTATGTTTGCTTTGGAACAGATTTTTCGTTTATTTCTGATTCCGTTCCAGCCTTTTAAGACGTCCACTGCAGGACATAGGCCTCCCCCAAAGATTTCCATAACGACCGATCACCAGCGGCCTGACTCCAGCAGCTCCCCGCCACTTTGATCAGGTCGTCTGTCCACCTCGTTGAAGGTCGTCCCACACTGCGACGTCCTGTACGTGGTCGCCATTCAAGAACCTTTTTGCCCCAACGGCCATCGGTTCTGCGGGCTATATGCCCAGCCCAACGCCACTTCAACTTACTAATACGGTGGGCTATGTCGGTGACTTTAGTTCTTTTGCGGATCTCCTCATTTCTGATTCGATCACGCAAAGAAACCCCAAGCATAGCCCGTTCCATAGCTCGTTGAGCGACGCGAAGCTTGTGCACCATGCCCGCGGTTAGGGACCACGTCTCAGATCCGTAAGTCAACACCGGTAACACACACTGCTCGAAGACTTTCGTCTTCAGGCACTGAGGGATATTGGACGAAAAGATGTTGCGTAATTTCCCGAACGCTGCTCAGCCGAGTCGGATTCGACGATTGACCTCTTTCCCGAAATTGGACTTACCTAATTGGACGGTTTGTCCCAGGTAAACGTATTCGTCAACAACTTCGAGAATAGAGTTTCCAACTGATACCGGAGTGGGCACAACATGGACATTTGACATGATTTTCGTCTTGTCCATGTTCATGCTAAGGCCAACTTGTTGTGAAACTCTGTAGAGGTCACCGAGCATTGTATTGAGGTCTTCCAGGGATTCTGCCATGACTACGATATCGTCGGCAAATCGAAGGTGAGTGATGTATTCGCCATTAACATTGATGCCAAATCCTTGCCAGTCCAGGAGCTTGAAGACGTCTTCCAAAGCAGCGGTAAACAGTTTCGGAGAAATTACATCTCCTTGTCTGACCCCGCGCTGCAGAGGAATTGCCTTTGTGCAATGCTCCTGAACCCGAACTGACATAGTGGCGTTTTCATACAAACTTCTCAACACCTCGATATACCGATAGTCAATGCGGCAACGCTGAAGAGACCTCAATACGGCCCAAGTCTCGATCGAATCAAAGGCTTTTTCATAGTCCACAAACGCCAAGCATAATGGCAGATTATACTCCTCCGTCTTCTGTATAATCTGCCGCAGCGTATGAATGTGGTCAATGGTGCTAAAGCCTCTTCGGAAACCGGCTTGTTCGGGAGGCTGGAAGTCATCAAGCCTGCGTTCGAGACGATTCGTGATGACTCTCGAGAACAGCTGAGTATTTCTGATTAAGGAAGTCGTAAACGAAGATGTTGTCATTTCTTTTCTAATAGTTTATGTGCTTACAACCACGTAATAGCCATAAAATGTTTAAAATTAGATTCGATAAAAAAATTATAAAAATCGTACATTGTTGATTTTACCTACTAGGTTATTATTCTTTGTAACTTCTTATTTATAGCTGCAATTCACTGAAATTAATAGAAGCTTTTAAAATATAGTGCTATCGTTGTCAAACCGCAACAAAAATGTAATACGCATACTATTATATCAATAAAAATGCCACATCCAATATCACCTCATCCCGTCTCTACCGTAACAAAAGATAGATTCAGTTACGAGATATGATATTATTTTTTGTGGAGACCGCGTGCGGGGGTAAAGCAGTCAGGTGCAAGACCGATCACAATCTATAAACGTCCTTATCCCCTTTACTTAGAGTCTACATTCCATCAACCACATCTCCAGGCCAATAGACGTCAGTAATTATTTATGAAAAGACGTGAGAAATTCGCGAAAGATGTAATTCTGTGTGTTATTACATAATTGTTTATGTAACTAGCTCATCGTACAGGTCTAGTTAGTGTTGCAAAGGCGATCCGCATTTAACATAAAACATTTTGATTGCGTAAAATGCGAAGCTTTTAGTGATCTGAGCTAGAATTATTAAGACGTAATTTGCCGCTGAGAATCGGCATTTCTTATTTTACAATCTTCTTAGAGCCTAAGACGCCTAAGAGTCACTCTGAAATGATAAAAAGATTGTATGTATACTTCGAAAAGTCTGCACTGGAAAGAGGTTCTAAACCTTTTGATTGCAAAGTAATTGTACTTAGGTCGGTATTTATTATTTACCATCGTAATCTCATGCCTAAAACTAGCCCGTCTATCTGTCTAACATAGTCGTAAGTCTTAACAATAATACATTGAATTTGATACTTTTATGAGTTTAAAATCAATACGCATATTTTATTTTAATGCTATTTTAAACTAGAGATGAAACGGATATCCGGTAACTATCCGGTATCCGGCCTATCCGGCCGCCATAATACTATCCGGCCGAATACCGGATAGCTACTATTCGGCCGGATATATATCCGGCCGATTAAAAAAAAATAGCTGGATAAAAGAAACATATTTTTGAGTAATTATTTGCTTTAATTAGCAAGATTTACATTTCCCCGAAATCAATAATTATTGAATATGTTACGAAACTTGCAAGATATTATTTTACTTGATAAGTATTAAAATTATTGCAATTAGATTATTTATTATTAGATACATTACCTGCTTTTTTCGCTTCGCCGCCACGAGAAATATTAACATTGCATAATAAACAAAGAGCTAACTTTTTATTTTCACTGCTTATGTCAAAGTATTCCCATAAAGACGACCTTTTCTTCACCGATGCCATTTCTCGTTGCTAAATCTTTTAGACCTATGTATATATGTATGTACTTAAAATAATAAGAGCACAAATAAAATTATAACCTAAAAACGATCACGCACGTGTCTGCCCTGCATGCAATCGACACAATAATAAAATTGTACAATTGTTAACTTCACTCATCAACGAAAAGACCCGAATCGAACCGAGTCCATCCTATCGTTCGCGCGACGCCTACGCAAACGGCTAAGTTTCGCCGGATATTCGGCGGCCGGATATTCGGCTATCCGGCCACTTGGTCGGCCGAATATCCGGTATCCGGTATCCGGCCAAACTGCTATCCGTTTCATCTCTATTTTAAACCAGATAATGATATAGCGAGTGAGTGCCTGCATAATATTTGAATAACCAAAAACATTTGAGGAAAATTCATACGAAAAAATAAACTCGTTTGCAATTCATAAAACGATATAAAATGTTAAAACAATAAAGGTAGGTACAGTAAATGAAAACATTAACAACTCTTGTGGGGTCGGGTGACGGCAAGTGCACAGAATTTTAATACCGCGACCCTTACATTTTTTTGCATTTATCATGCTAGGGTTGTCAGTTATAAGCTTTTATTATTAATATAATGAAATTATTACTAAATTTTACTCTTAAAAGAGAGAATGCTCATGGATATGTCATTCTATGAAGTCCAAAAAACTATTAGGTACATATTAAAATATGTTAATATTACGAATAAAAAAAATGTTTGGATATCACTGCATAACCATAGGTAAACGTTAAGCATGCTTAATTCTAAAACAATCCCGTTCACATAATATTTATTGCGTTTTATAAGAAAACTCTCGAGCAATCTTTCATTTTATATACAAATATAGCAAGCTTATTATTAAAAACTGGCCAAGTGCCAACCCTAGCCCGTACTCAAATCTCAGGTACACTTTATCGCGCCATCTTTCCACTCAAATTATTTATTTCCTCCAAACAATGGACAAACAATATTGACCTTTATTACAAGGGGATAAAAGCCATGAAAATTGTCCAAAAACAAATCATTCGCTGCGTGATATTTCATTAGCTGATTAACTTATTAAAGCCTAGTCGAGTTTTTTAGTTTTGAAACAAAGATGGCGCCTTGATGTCTTTATGCAAAAACAAATGGTAGTGAGGATTATAAGAGCTTATTCGAGTGACATTAAACCAGTTCGGTTTTGCGTTTCAAGAATGAATTTTTATTGTAATAAAGGTAATAAAATTAGAAAAAAAACAATGTTCTTAATTAATAATTTAAGCTCTTATATTTTTGTGTTTTTAATTTTTGAAATCTTGCCTCATTAGAATCATGAATGCGTAAGTACGGTCATTTCGTATGTTGCTCAAGTACCTACTCTTAAATGACTAAACGAATTGGGCTATAAGTAAGCTTAAATGCAGGTTGATTTCAGCTTCTAATTTAATAATTTTACCCATTTGCTAAATAAAACTAGGCATAGGCACCTACTTCATTAAAAAACTCGTTCACGCGTCTGCGCAGGCGGTCGCAAACCAAAATAAAACATGTGAAATATAATAATATAAACATTACATGATTAATAAGTAGTATTTGCATCCGAATGGGATACATATAGCGTCGTTTATTCACGTCATGTGACCATTTATTGTGAATTACCATTACCTTTACGGAATACCTACTCGAATAATTTAAGGACAACATTGACATTTTCTGTCATTGTGATATTATTTTATGATGGGTGGTAATGTGAATTAGGTACCTAAGTCGTATTATGTAAAACCATTTCTTTGTTTTTTAAAAGATACCTACATAATTTAAGAAACTTCTTTACACGTTCTGTTTTCCTTGTCTCAATCTATTTGGAAAGCCTCTTAAAAAATATTATATGTAGCTATAGAGAAACGATAACTTAGAAAACATAGGATACTTAACTTTTAACCTGATATCGAGGGAGAAATTAAAATTAACATTTCTACTGATGCAATTTACATTTTTTACACTAATCGATTTTCTTTAGAGGCATAGAAATAGTTCCAATACCATGCTGATAATACTTATTTTTTGGCTAATAAATATAACAAGCAAGCTGCATAATCCTTCCAAATAAATGTTCAAATTATCTAAAACCTATACAAAATGGTTATAAATTGCATTAGCAGCTGGCGAAGTCATAATGATAACAATTCGCAACCTGCGCCCGCGCCGGAAGGTGACCCCGCCAGTGTTGCCGCTTTAGTGGTATAGTGTTACAAGTGGCATAATAATTTACTACTCAACCTATAATATTTTCCCTTTTTTTTATTAGTCATTTTTGTAGGTTCTTATCACTTAAAAAAACTCATGTACATAGAGCATCTAATATTTTTCAACCAACAAAACATGGAACTTAAATTACAAAAGTATACCCACATTCGTTTAAAAACTCAGTTATCTATGCAGATATTATTATTATATTTTTTTATAAAACGTGTGAAACGCTTAATCGAATACAGAGTTGATTGAAATCAGGACCTCTCGGTTGTACAGCTCAAATTATCATCACGACACTACCGGTCATAAATAATTTAAATGTGAAGTATGTAATATCTATATTCTTAATAAATAATTTTGCCTTGAAACATTTAAATTGATTATAACAATTAAAGTATTTTCGTTAAAATATTTTTTATTAAATGTCAGCATGATCCATTATTAAATGACAATCTAAATGGTCATATGCCTCAACATCATTAATCACCCACGTAACACCCAACAGAACAAAAAATTAACTTTTTGCGTCAAATATACTTAATAGTTCTCATAATATCGGAAAAGATAACGGCAGTACTTCCAAAAGAATAGCCATTAAGTAGTGGGATCCATTTATTTATGAGAAAAAAACTTTAACAGCATTTGAAATAAGGATAGTTGATCAGTACTTTATTTGTCGTGGGAAATACGTTTAGAGGACTATTATTAATGATGATTTTAAATGCATTTTAAACAAATTACCTATTAATTATTCACATCTATTCAATCATTCTTAAAAGTTAATAAACGTTATACGTAACACATCTAATAATAGATATGACACTTTTGATAAGCATAAGAGGTCTAAAAACATTGTAAAAACACAATCTTCAATGAAAACTGCCTTTACAGCCTCAACAAATTTTCCTAGTATTTATTAATATTTGCCCTAAATCTAAATTTTTACTAACTCCAAAACGACAAAATTTCCCCAAAACCAGGCACCTCCTGGCATCCCGAATCTAGCAACACCGTCACGAAGGCCGCGCGCGCGCAGCCAAGTCACTGTCAAGGGCACACTCCTCTGAACTGGGTCACTTCCCGTCGAGCCTTCAGCGAGACAACACGTGCGGGACACATGATTGATTCACTTTCCATTTTGTAGCCATACAGAACCTAATTTTGTTTGCTTCATTTTTATTGAGAGGGAAATTGTTGAGGAATTTATGTACTTTAATGTATATGTTCCCGGAAATGTATGAAATCAAGGAATTGTATACAAATCCTAGGAAATGTGTACAATGCCGATACCATTTAGGAAATGTATAAAATTGTATTGTTTAATAAACTATTTAATGCATAGATAATAGATATCATAGGAAATGTATAATCTTCCTCGGAATTGTATATAATTCCAATATCGTATTAGGAAATGTATAAAGTAGGTAAATGATTTCTGTAATAAAACACGTTGTTATTTTTTTTTTATTATAGCACTTATTGAGACAATCGGGTCTTACCGTAAAATAATAATAATATGTTCATATTCATTCAATCAAATCAAATTTTCATTTGGTAAGTAATCAGTCCCCTCGTCCCGCTGTCACCGTGTACATGTCGCAGTCGGATTGTATAATCCGCCGTATTACAAACGGCCGGCATTTTGTAATATGCCGAAATTCGTCTTTTTCCAAAATTCTACAAAAAGACGGTCGCGAGCCGACGGTGTATTTGTATTTCTGTGTAGTTTTAAAAAACACGAACCTAACCTAACCCACCCCCTTATCCAAACCAAAAGTTTCTGATTACGAATTTTCGGCATATTACAAAATGCCGGCCGTTTGTAATACGGCGGATTATACAATCCGACTGCGACATACATACCCCTCGTCCCGCGTACCTTCCAATATCTTAGATGTTTTACATTTCCGATTGCTATTTAGGAAATGTATAGATTTCCTAGGAAATGTGTATAAAATAATTTATTTCACACATTTCCGTGCGATTTTAGGAATTACATACATTTCCTAGGAATTTTATACAATGACGGATTACATACATTTCCGTTAACACACACAAACTTTAAAAAGCATAGACATAGGGATGTCTACAATGCCATTTCTTCCAGGTAACTAAACTTAAACGAAACATTTATATAATTTAAAGTAATTAGCCTAGTAATTAAAGTTCATATAAAAAAATATACTTCTTATCCAGGTAAATCAACATAAATATAAAGAGTAGGAAAGCTTTAATGTAAATTGATAGAAGTGCTGTAAAATATTTCTCTTCACTCCTTCTTTGGGTATACCTATCAAACATGATTCGAACCCATACCCACTCCATAAAATAAGGGCTTCTTAACGGTGCGTCAATACAATCACCAATAAATAATAATGTCAGTAATCATTACAAAAACCAAATTTTATTTTGATTAGACCAATTGATTCACTATATCTCCTGTCTGATAAGGAACACTCGAAAAACATCATTGTTATCAATAAAAGTTGATTTTAATAGACTCTACCTTTGCGTTTTATTTTTCCTTTACACGTTGTAATTTTCCGCTTTAATAGTGTAATGTTCTTATCAGCTTTGTGTCAAATGGTTTTATCCAGCTACATACCAAATACCTACGTAAAAATTTCTTATGGGTAAAAACAAAGTTACTTACTGGCGAAGAAATTACATTATTATTAATAATAATATGTTCAATGCTTGTAAATCGTAAAGTCCTTCACGGTTAAGTTTATAAAAATATAAATATATTTGATATTTCTTATCAATGTTTTGTTTTTATCCAAATGCATCCTAATTTAGTGAAATAACGTGCTTGACAGACTCATTTCGCATCTTCCTATTATATAGATTGGACTAGAGTCCATAATTAATAGGAAGATGCGAAATATAGTCTACTAAATAGTATTATAATTATTATCTGTGATACTAGAAAACATCTGCTAATCATTTACACCTAACCGATACGATTATAAATGCATGTTATTACTTTATTCTGAATTCTTATTCATTCATGGATAAATGATAAAATTCAACATGGACTTCCATATTATAGTGAGACGTGGCTAATCCTTAGTGAGAGGCGTTTACTCTATAAGATGCGATAAATTTTAAATTATTTTATTAGTACCATTGTACCGTCATACGAGTTCCGTCCGCGGCATTTTTGAAGTCCCACCGCTTTAAAGTTATCGATTTGATTGTTATAATTTATATACAAATTGTTGAAATTAAGATATTATTGGAATTAAGAAAGGAGTGTTTCTCGTAACACTTTAAATGAAGAACTTAGATTAGTTATTTTTGAGTTTGAGGGGATCATTTTATGTCACCATTCATGTTTATTAAATATAGCATTTTGTAATTCAAATATTTTTAGTGGCTTGAAGAAGTTTACACTCAGATTGCATGGGTTGTAATCAATGTAGTAAAGTAGCCATTATCCTAGCTGAATTTCAGATAGCAGGCCTTCCTTAATTGAGACATCGCAATAACTACATAAGTGATAATTTTTACTATAGGTACCTATTGCAATTCATTATTAGTTTGGTCATTGACAACAAAAATGTACTATTTCTAATGTTGAACCCAATTTCTCTACCAAAACACTTCACACATTCTTTCATTGACCACAACCTTTATGTACAGTTTGGCTCGACATAGAAAACCTTTTATTCAAGTAAACATAATTTAAAAAAAAACTTTATAATGCATCAAAACTACGATTACATAACGCTTTTCACATACACTTGGTTGCAGAAAGTCGTCCGATAGCCGGAGAATTGATTCCAATCTATGAATTATTCATGACAAAGTAACGCGACACTCAGTTGAATTTATTTTTATTTTATTTCCACAGATTTATCTATCTACGCCTATTTTATAAGTACCTGTTATTGTTGTGTATAACGGTACAATTTTATTTGCGTTTTGTGTAATAAATAACACTGTTTTGTATGCAATAGTATCTTATCTGTACAGATAAATAACATCGAATCTGTTTGTTATGTTGAAATAATATGTTTTTGTTAAATGCATAAAGTTAGAACATTTTAGCAAACAATGTCGTCTTAACGAGGGCAGATTGACTTATTGTAACAGCTAGTCAAAAGAGTAATGCCACTTACGTAGTAATTGTATTCTCTTTGAGTAATGCCACATGCTTTATGTTGATCCAATCCATCCAAAAATTATGCATAGAGCATGTTCATAAATTATTTTTTACGCAACAAAATAATTTACGCTAAAGGATATGCCGTGAATTACGTGTTTTTAAAGATACTAAGGAGGTACGCAATTTTCAAATACCTCGATATTTGATGTGCGCTCTACTATTGAAAAAGACTATGGATAATAACTTTACCTACCAGCGTACACTACGCTTCTAACAGAAATAGAATATTCACTCTATCCTCCAGTTGTTCCTACGTCGACATAATACACTGCGCTTCGCGGTTTCACCTGCGTGGCTCCGCTCCTGTTAGTCTTAGCGTAATGATATACAGCCTATAGCCTTCCTCGATAAATGCACTATCTAATACCGAAATAATTTTTCAAATCGGACCAGTACCTAGTTCCTGAGATTAGCGCGTTCAAACAAACAAACAAACTCTTCAGCTTTATAATATTATAGTATAGATAGATAGTGCCGGTGTAAAGCCCACTGACACCCCGGGCGAAAATATTGTGGCGCCCACTTGAGTTGTTCTGAAGGTTTGCACCAGGAGAGGCAAGAGACTCCAACTTCAGACCTTGGCGCCCCCAAGAATTTGTCGCCCTGGGCCATCGCCCCCTCTCGCCCCCCCTAACGCCGGCACTGGATAGATAGAACTATGGTTCTATCTATCCAGTGCCTATTGTATGCAATAACATGTGTAATGAACAAGTTTACATCTATTTTAGCATGCGCTGTGCACCGTGCGGAACATTAAGCCCTTCCCTTTGAAGTCTGTTATAAATGTGTATAAATGCTAATCAACTGTGTTGCGAATGCTTATTGTTTTGTTGTTTATTTAGTGCAGCAAGGGTGTGTATTTTTATGCGACTTTGAAAATACTGACATTAACAAAGTTACCTATTACTTCGATAGCGTGTGATTTATCATACTATTACAGAAATAATTAAGCCATGTAAATGTACAAAAATTGCTAGTTCATTTGTTTTTGACTTTGAATCTAGGCTTTGTTTATTCAGAGGAGAAAAATATTTCATGATAGTCGAGATTAAAGCTCCATTCTGTTCGTTTCAGTGACGACAATATAGTAAAAAATCTTTTAATTTATCGTTAAAGAACTTCGTTTAAACACTGATATGGTTGTTAATTATTTTTCAGTCACGATAGCGAACAATGAATTCGCTAAAGTATCCAATTTGTAAAAAAAATACGTGTCACACTCGAGGACTGCCGCGGTAAAGCTATTGCATAGCATCGCATCGCTGTGCCGGTTGGAGTGGGGGGTGTTAGGTTTTTTCGTTACGGAATTTTTACATTCGGTCGCCGCACTCAAAGTCTGAGATAAAAGCTATGCAATAGCTTAATAACATTTCAATAATATGAACACTACCTACTCTTTAAAAATGTAAGTAGTTACTTACTCCAATCGTTCATTACGAAACCTTTCCACGAACACAAAACGTTAATAAATATGCATTAAAATAAAATATTGGTCATAAAGCATCCAAAATATAAATGACTAATTATTTTTATCCAGTACTTCCAATTAAGGTTTTCAATATGGGAATAATTTACGCGTCTATAAAAAAGCGTCTAGACGTACCGTTTGAATCTCCATTGTACAAGCTTTGAGTGTGTGTTTTACGATTGTTTTCGTATACATTGCGGTTTTGCAAGCGTGTGGTCTATCGGAATGCAGTACTGGGGCAGCAATGTACAGCTGATAGTGAAATTGAGGCGTCGTTATTACTCGATATATTTTGTTTTCTTTACTTTGAAATAAATGCAGAAGAATCTTTCGGCATTAGCATAATATTCAATTCCACTTTTAATTATTAGTTTTATAAAATGTTGATGTCTGAACATATTGGGTAGGTATATATCAATATTGTCTCCGTTACAATAATTAAAGGTTCATTAAAATCACTTCAATCGTTGTGTGTTCTAGTTTACACTTACTTATAGTTTTCTGACAAGAAATGAAGATCCTTGTTATTCAAGTTTCCACCTTGGTGAGAAAAATTAACATTTTTGATGATTTTTTTTATGCTATAGGATAGCATACGAGCAGAGCGATACACGCCGCCCATAAGCATCCACTCCACTGGGAAGTGCATACTGCATGTGTTTCTGTCCTCAGGAAAGGAGAAGGATAGTTTAAAAGAGAGGGAAATCGTTAGGGTTTAATTAAAAAAATAAAAATTAAAAAAAAAAAAACATGAAATGTTCTTATTTTTTATTAAAGACCTTAAAATGAGCTTTAATTCTTCCATTTACAATATCACAAAATTCTCCATAGATTTTGAGATATTTGATGTGTGTAATTTTCAGTAACTATAAATATTTCAATCCATAACCTCTGACAGTCACTTTAAAATGAGAGGCGTTACAACTTACAACATACCTAAACACTAGGACAAGTCCGCGAATAATAAGTGTAAATGATAAAAAGCTCTAGAACTGGATTGTTGTGAATGATAAAACACATATAGCACCAGGGTCAATAACACTCGATCATGGAAAATTTGCGACTTATAGCAATTTTGTTAATTAAAATATGTGATATACTTGCTAATGCAGATTCTAATCAGCATTAAAATAAACTGTATAAATTTATGGCTTGTATGTTTAATGTCTCCTTTCGATAATAAAAAAATGTATGGCTAGTCTTCTCCTGCGGTTTCCTCTACAGTTCTACACTATTGAATAGTTCAACCGAGGAAAGGCACAGATTTTTGCATTTATAATATTGGTATGAAATTTATCTATTGATCCTACAGGCGTGGCAAAGGTTCATCTTTATTTTGGTTTTTGGAATCAACTTGATTGTGAATACAAAGGACAAGGGCAAAATGGGGTGAATCTATTCCATAAGGGAATACTTGATAATTAGATTCAAATAGGAGGTATTACTAGAATCTTCATGGTAGCGTCTCCTCCATGAAGCGAAAAAAATGCATGTAAAGCACTATTTATGACACACATTCTGTATACAAAAATATTTTCCCTCACAATTTTCCTGTATACAGCCCGCACACATCCACGTCCACTACTGATGTATTAATTCAGTCGATACAAAGCTCCGTTACCACAACAAACAAACTTTTTGTGTGTCCCTTACGTAAGAATACCGAACATAACTGTGCCGCGGGAACCCGGCGCATACCTCTCGACTATATTCAGTAGTTTCTAAGAAAGATTTCGGGTGTATAATAAATTGTGCTCATTATGCCGTACAGCCTACATTCCGAGCTTACAGTTACCAATAAAAAGTGCCACGAGCGCTATTGTTCTAAAAGTGAAACGGTTTGAAGGTATCGGCGGCGGTTTGCGAAATTTAAATGATTCGTCCACTTTTTTATTCAGGACGCGTGTAAAGGTTTGGGTTACAATTATTATTAATAAGCTGTATAATCAGCAAAAAAGCTTATTTTACTGACTGTTTATGCACAAATTATAACTGCTTGCTATGTTACAATTTGTGCATAATAATATAATACAATTTGCGCTACGTTAACATATTATGGTACAGGAAAAAACAAATGGGGGTTAACATGTATTTTGCTGGCCTTGAAATAAAATGAGGGTGTGAATGGGATAACAAGAGATATCAGGAGATCGTCTTTTTTCCAATAGAAATTTGTCTTGTTTTATTTCTGTAAATGCTTTGGGCTTTGCTACAAGTAAACAAAACTTATTAGAAGGATAATATCATTCAGGTTCATGCTCACAAGACACTTGCAAAAACCTAACCTTGAGACGCTTTCAGGCGCTATTTTGTCCAATCTTTGACCTTCCAGCACCTAAAAGTATATCAAATATATCGTAAAACGCAAATTTGACTTAGCCAAGTACGGAACCAATTCAACTCCCATAGGAACTACACAAAATAAACCCCCAAACGTTTATAGCGGACATATTTCTTAGTCAATTAAATGTGACCCTGGCGAGCGGGTCGGATAATTCAAATGCTTTACCGTTATTAGTCGAGCCGGCTCTAATAAGTAATAACTATGGGATCGGGATTTGCACCAGGAGTGGAATTACATTGTTACCCTTTTTCTAATGTACAGTTTTGCAATTGCTCATATTGAGGTGCTCGTTATTTTATTTAAGACTAGCTGTGCTCCGCAGTTTCACCCGCATTGCTTCGCTCCTGTTAGTCTTAGCGAGATATAATATAGCTTAAGCATAGCCTTCCTCGATAAATGAGCTATCTAACACTGAAAGAATTTTTCAAATCAGAATTTTCCCGAGATTAGTGCGTTCAAACAAACAAACAAACTCTTCAGCTTTATAATATTAGTATAGATTTGAAATGCCTTACAAAGTAAGATTATTGGTTCTTATCGTTATGAAGATGGCTTGCTTATCTAAAGAAATGGCTATGCAGGAGTCAAGGAATTATATAAATCTCCTGATCGAACCCATATTTGTAAATAAGCAAATATGAATTTAAGCATTTTGAATAGTGCACCATAGAGACGGATTGCCAATTCATCTTTAAATTCCTTCTTATTGGCAAAATTTTGGCAGAATGGAAAATTATTAGATAATATCATTAATGCTCTACATTTTCCCTTCCATTTCAATTTACACGGTTACATGCATATTGCCAATTTAATCATCATAATATTATATTATATGAATGTCCAATCACACTATGTTTACATTCCCAGTGGCAAACAGTAGGTACACGGTTGCGCACGCGCAGACGACCTTGCGCTCGCCCCGCCCACCCGGGGACTGGGGAGGGGGGGGCACGTACACGTACGTAATAATTACATCAACACTTGTACGAAAATACGTTTGTTTTCGTGAATTTTCCTTACAATTTAACGTTGTATCTACTGCGTCACAATTAACTTTCTAAGAATTTCTTTTACTTGTACCAAAATCTTACTAGGTAATATTATAAATGCGAAAGTTTGTGAGGATGTGTGTGTGTGTGTTTGTTACTCTTTCACGCAAATACTACTGAACCGATTACAATAAAATTAAGCACACATATAGAGGGTAACTTGGATTAACACATAGGATAGGTTTTATCCCGGAAATCCCACGGGAACGGGAACTATGCGGGTTTTTCTTTGAAAACGCGAGCGGAAAGCTAGTATGCTTATATTGTAAATATTCCTTACAGTTTAAAGTACTACGTTGTACAGAATTTTTTAATGATTTCTATAAAATAGCTAAAGATTACAATCTTTCAATAGTTTATAGTTTGATGAGATTTTTATCTGATGCTTATCAGTTTTATAGATTGGTATAAAATTAAATATAAATGCATCTGTGTAATTGTTATTGTTATTGCCCAGTGAAATATATGAAGTATGACATTTTCTTTGAATTTTTATTTTTACACGTGTTTTAATATTTGGTACGAAATTACCACAGACATGTATCAAGATAGACTAAGCGAGTGTATGTACTTCCCGTGTCCAAACTAAGTTTATGAAACTTAGTTGACGCTGGCCTACACTCAGTCCGCGCTTGCAGTTCGCCAAGGAAAGACGTGAAGCTGAATAAAGTAAAATGCCGAATTGCGCCGTTATAAACTGTAGAAACTCCACAGCTGTGAGTGGCCGAGTTATCGGAGATGTTTCCTTCCACCGGTAAGTAATTTTCTAATCAGAATATGCACTATTTATTTTAAAATCAAATAAAGAATGTCTGTGGAAAACGATCGTGACAAACATGGATACCAAACCATACGGAATGATTCGGAATACATTGCGGCTTTTACTTGGCACGGTAAAGATCGCGTCGTATGATAATAAGCAATGAATAGCGTCTTCTCATTTTTCTGTTCTCATTTTTCTGTCCAATTTTGTGGTTAGTGATGTTCATTTGATGCAACAGTTCTCGATTCTAATCGATTTTATAATCGAACAGAAAAATGATAATTTGAAGGAGCAATTTTTCAGAAAAAAGGGCATAGATTTTTTTTGTCATTTAATACGACTTGACCTAGAACTTTTAAGTATTTTAATACAAAGGTACTAAAAATAAATATTATGACATGGACGCCATTAGTTAAAGTGTCATCTTGGGAGTTTTTTAAGAAAACTCCTTATTGCTTAGACTATGTTTGTTTTTTCAGTTTTCCAAGTAACCCGAACATAAAAGAAAAATGGATCGATGCAACGGGACATAAAGAATGATTGATTGACAGTTTCATTACTTTCTTTCGATGGCCTCTCTAGTACGTAGTACATGGTAACTCAATGGGCATATGCAAGAAAAAGCTAAAACACATTAGTTTACTTGTTAGAATATTAAAAGGTTTATAACTTTATTTTATCATTCCTCTGTCTATGGTAATTATCATTTTTCTGTCTTGAATCGATTTAGTAATCGATTACGATTCATTTATTTGACTACCTCTTAGACATAGATCTAGTTTGATCTGATTTCTTTCGATTTACTTCGATGGGATAGGACGATACTAGAATCGCCGCGCGAGTGGCGTCCTAATCGATTTAGCGTAAAATGAAATTACCATCACTAAAAAGCGCTCGTGACGTCATAACGCGTCAAGGTCAGTACAAAAAATATGACACGCTTGGTTTTCATACAGATCGCGGTACTTGCGTTGTCTACTTAATATACATGTCTGTGGAAATTACTTTGAAAAGCCGAAAATGTAGAGCGGTAGATACTTGTGTGTTAAATAATAGTCTTTAAATAAATAGGAGTAAGTATGTATATTGTATGCATTAGATAATAAATTAATTATTTATCCTGTGCCCATTTAACTTCATTCAAAACTATCAAGACGTTTTACGTTATTAAAAATAGTCCAAGTTACTAAATGTTCTTTTGATTGTTAGCGATGTTCTGAAAAACTACCTACTCATTATATTAAAATATAAGGTAGCACCTTCTAGATCTTCATATACCTACAGGTATGTATATGAAGATCTAGAAGGTGCAATAAACATCACTTTAATTTAATAAATCCAAAATTCAAATTTGGTAGGTACTATTTGTTCAATTCTAAATTCAAATTATTCTAGAACGTCTCAAAAAACAAACGTTTTCAATTGACAAAATGGCGCTTAATTATATTTTAAAGGGAAATTACATTTATACAAGTATAAAGTATTATATCCCGGATACGACCACTTTTAAGGTAATAAAAGTTTAATAACTCATTAGGTAAATTGCGATTAAAATCTGGTAATTATCACTTATTTTCTTGTTCTATTAAGTAACTTGTATTTTAAATAATGTAATTTTAAAAGGCTTTTTTCATTAGGTAGGTATACTTTTTATTAATACAAAATAACATCTATAGAGTTCTTATTGGCTCTTTCTTCTAGAAAATAGATATGTACCTACCTACTATAGATGCATTTTCTTATATTACAAAGTAAGTAAATCTATATCTCGACCCTTACAAGCAAAGATTCTGCTGTGTTCTGATAGATAGAGTAGATTTTCAAAAAAATCACTTGAATTCAGTTTTAAGTGTTGCTATTCTACGAAAACTAATGACAGGTAAAAACTTTATTTTATTTTTGTCAAAAGCTGTTAATTACAATTTTATCTGTTAAATTTACAAAAAAATAATAAATTGAAATAACGTAAAAATTATTTGAAATACATATTATTTGTTCCAGCTTCTTCTTCTAAACAGAACGACCAAATTTCGGAGTATTTTCGCTTATAACCTATCTATACTAATCACTACATAGTATAAAACAAAGTCGCTTTCTCTGTCCCTATGTCCTCATGTCCCTATGTCCCTTTGTACGCTTAAATCTTTGAAACTACGCAACGGATTTTGATGCAGTTTTTTTTAATAGATAGAGTGATTCAAGAGGAAGGTTTATATGTATAATAACATCCATTAAATAGTGGAGAAGTACTGTTGTTTTTGAGGTTTCTAATGTGATGTCGTAAAAAATTACATTTTTTCCGCTTACATTGCAAACGCAGGCTGAACCCTACGAGTTTTATCAAAATAATGTACTAAGTATTATACACATTGAAAAGGTCTACAGAAAAGTCCGTGATGGTATATGTCTATCTCTTATGGATAACCCACAATAACTTTTTTTTGTCATTTACTTTTTACGACAAATAATGGCTAATTTTCGAAGCGATTTTAACCAATACAGCATTAATCCTTAACCAATTAAATACCTTGAATACATTGTTCATTTAATATAGATCTATATGGCCCTTTACACCGTATGATTTAAGTGAATATTTTCGAAGATATTAACAGATTTAAAAATTGCGGGACGTAGCGTTTGCGGCGGTACCGGCCGGCCGCCCGGCTATATATTTTATACCCGTGCGAAGCCGGAGCGGGCCCTCTATGTTTTTATATACAACGTTCACAGTTTTTCTGTAGTGTATTTAGTATCAGCATTGCACCCGTGCGAAGCCGGGGCGGGTCGCTAGTACATACTATAAAGCTAAAGAGTTTGTTTGTTTGAACGCGCTAATCTCAGGAACTACTGGTCCGATATAAAAAAAATATTTGGTGTTAGATAGCCCATTTATCGTGGAAGGCTATAGGCTATATATGATCAGGCTAAGAGCATTAGGAGCGGAGTCATGCAGATGACACGGGGCGCAGCTAGTTTATAGTATAAAGATTAAAGAGATAGAGACAACTAAGGTAAACGCAGGTATTAACGACCCCTCTAAGGCAATTTTAAAATCAACCATATTTTTTAAGTATACTGGTTCTTCTAAAGATTTATAGTTTCATTTTATATGCTAGTGTTATGTATAAAAAATGTTTTTATTGAATCAAATACATTCAAATAAAGGATTATCTTGTAAAAAATAATTTACAATGTGACTTAGTCGATTGTTGGAATTACCGACCCATAAAAACGGCTGTGAAGCTATTAACGATTTTTATGCAGCTATTCCCGATCGTACGTGAGAGGAGGCCTTTTTCCAGCAATGGAATGTAATAGAAGCTAGTGATGATGATGATTACCGATCTTAATAAAATGAAATAAAAATGCAAATATATTCGTATTTTTTTATTATATGTAGTTATTTTTAATAAAACAAATGAGTACTTCTTAGTAATGAACTAAATAATTATAAACTTTTAAATTAATCAACATAACACTATTAATATATGTACATATATTAAATTAAAGGATTTCAAACTCTAGGGTATTTCCTTGTGCTATTTGATTGATTGCTTCGGCGAGTTGTGTTTTACTGTATACTTTTCGCCGCTTTTGTGGCTCCATATTTCTGGAAAAAAATATGATTATATGTTTTGTGTTAATTTAACCATGAAGAAGCATTTTTAATAGGCACCTATTATGTCATAAAAGTAGATGAGAAACTAAACAATCTATATTCGATCGGTAATAGCTTCCTATAGTTGCTATTGCCGACCCACATGGGTCGGTAATAAAGTATGTAAGTATAAACCTAAATTGTATTACCGACCCATAAAAAAATGGTTATTTTAATTCATTTGACCATCAGACTATAAAATAGATTATAATTGATTAATGTCATACAAAATATGAACAAATGCATATTGTTTAAACAAAAAAACAATGATTTACTACTGTAACTATTCGATACCGATCCTCGAAAAATATCATAACTTTGTATAAATTGACAACGCTAAAAAATAAACACTAGACAAAAAAGTTTAGTCGCTAATAGATTTTTATGAAGACTCATAGCTTAGATTTAAACTGGTCCATAAAACCACTTGTGTTAGTGTGATACAATAACATAAAAGAAATTTAAAACAAAAAGTTACGTTGCTGCCATTGCCGACTTATGGGTCGTTGATACCTGCCACGACTTAAACTGGTGAAGCTAACACCGTCCCATTTTTATTTTAAGTTTTATCGTTTCAAATTACTTTTTATTAATAAAATGTTGTAAGAAATGAAAAGTTGACACTTAAATGCATTGACATTTAGTAATATAAATTAAAGTATAGATGTCATTTGTTTGTAAATGTCTTAAAAAGATAAATCACAGTACTTACCCGAAGGAACAACGGAACAGTACGAAACGTCCTGCGTCCACGCTACCCCGCAGCAACTTACGTATTTTAACTCTTTTTTGCACAGTTATTCACACTAACGTAAAAGTATACGATGCTCAAGTAATACATTCGTGTATAACTTTGCCTACCTATAGCTATAATAGTTCTGGGAACGTTTAAATTTCGAATTACTTTTATAGGTCGGTAATACCTTCAGATTTTCGATGGGTCGTTGATAGCTGCGTTTACCCTAGGTACCTACTCTTACTTAGAAAAAGGCAAAAGTGAAGTCCCATGTCCCCTAGTGGGGTAAGGGGTAGACGCATTATCCATAGATCTGTTTCACTGATCGATTTTCTTTAGGGACAAGTAGGTCCTGTGTCCTGCCAGACCGAGACATTTTTTTTCTTCGTCTCCACCGGGAATCGAACCCAGGACCCCTCGGTTCTATGCTCATTCGTCAACCACATAAGAACCACAGAAAAAGGCAAAGGATTGTCATATTAAGCCAATTAATATATTTATATTACACCTAAAGCTAAATACAACTAAAGCTCAATCATATAATTTTGCTTGTCATCATCCCAATAATCCGTTGTTTTCGGACCACTATGAGTTCAAAAGTAAAGGTCAAAAGCCGGTGTGAGATGAGTCAATCTCGTTTCATTCATAAACTGCCTACTGGTATACAACTGATACAACTCTGCTTTATAATATCGACACCAATCAATGGAAATGATACAAATATCTTAAATGTACGAACAATTTTTGAAAATGAAAAATACTTGGTCACTGCAAATAAAGATTATCTGGTGTTATATGTCTTGTTATTAAAGTAGGCAGTATCTTTAGTGGGCTCAACCTAAAGCGAGAAGGTATGGATTATTTAAAGGTTTTTAGTATTTATGTTTAAGGCACAGTGGTTTAAAAAACCTCCGTAGATATACAAAAACTTTGCAATTATAACCAGTTTTTCTGAAAATAATTTTGTTTTTAAAAGTTTAAAACTAATTAGTTAAATACGGAAAATAAAATTGTTTATTATCAATCATAAATTCAGTGAACGTGCGCTATTCTATCTCATGACCAAAAAAACAAAGAAATGACATCACACGTTGAATAAAAGATAATAAAATTGTCTATGCCCATTCGTATTACCAAATATGTAAGGTCGGTTACCTATACGCGTTATAATTTGATATAATTGCGTAAAATTCGCGAATATACATTTTAATTGGTGAACCACAGTGTTGACGTGTGATTAAGGCACAGATCTCACTAAAAATCGACTCGATATCTACGTTTAAAGTACGATGTCAATCGTCACTAAAATATGAAATTTTCAGAATTTCTATATTGTTTCTATTAACTTATATTACAAGAAAGTTCATGTGACTGAATGTCATTACACATTGACATTATTTGAATGTTAGTTACTCAAACTATATTGTCATTCTAAACCAAATCCTTTTTATCAAACGGTTTACTCGTTTGGATGTAAAATTTAAAATTGAGCATTAATTCACACAAAAAGTAGATATATTTTATTCAATCAAAGTATTCTCAACCTGTAAAAAAACAGTTTTCGTTCCGATACGATTAATTCTTACATATAATCTAACGTACATATTTTTTAAGAATGGATAAGCTTCCCCTTAACAAGTGTGGGTGGCGCTAAATTAACTCAAAATGTTCGAGCTCTATTCAGTACCATTTCACTAATTGTTGTTGCAAACACAGATTGCTTTATTTCATTTAATTATTGTAAAATTGCACGCCATAGCGAACAATAAACGTTTTTATATCAGAAAAAGAATCTAGGTATACCTAACGGTTTTAAAGTTTGGTAATATTGAAAGCTGTATAGCTTAATTTCTTACAATATCGATATTAAGTATTACGCATTTCATCGATACCGTGAATGTTTAAATTGTTAATACATGTTATTAAATAACGTTACGAATCGATTCCTAATTCGATTTCGATTAGAATATTATGCGATTAAGACACAGTGCTCACCCTGCTCTACACTTCTGTTAGCATGGTTTACCTGTACCTCTATAATTAATTATTTTATTCTTAACTTTATGTAAAACACATACTTAGTGTATTTTACGTATTTTAATTTTCAATTTATTTATTAATCTCTGAACCTAACCTTCTCAAGCCTAAGCCAGTTAATTTTTTTTTGTTCTATAATAACTCTATAAACGCTACAGAACGGACACTCTCCGCCTCCCGCCAAAATTAAACACTTACCTCACCCCGCACGATCAGTCTAAAAATGGTCCATATTTTTCTACAGGGACGATACGCAACGAAGATTGACAACATTAATCAAATTGACTTAAAGTAATTTTATTATTTTGGATTTGTGATTATCGTTTTTCGTAGAAAATGGTTAGATATTGTGCTGTTTACGGATGTATTTCATCAGAAAAACGCGATTTTTTTTTGCTAGTCAAAAATGTGCCAACCATAAAGCGTTAACACACACATTTGCAGTCTCTACAGTGTGACTGTCAAAACGATAATTTTGTATGGAGTGTCCGGGGTGTGTCTATACCTAACCATCCGTATTATTTTAGCTTGTAGCAAGATATCTTAAACACCTAAGCTTCTACTTTGGGTATTGTGCATTGTAAGGCACATTGTCGCTCTGCTCAATAATACCTCTGTACCTAAACAATAACTCTATACTTATACATCTGGTTACTCTAGCTGGTAAGATAAACCCTAAGCTCCAGCCAGCAAGCTAGGCTGTGGCTAGTAAGTTTCCATGGTTACTATCTCTTTATTTATCTCTTTGTATACATACAAATCTGCTTACTGGTGGTAAGATCAACCCTAAGCCAGCCAGCAAGGCTGTAGCTAGTAGTCTCTCTTTAGTCTATACATACAAATCTGCTTACTCTATCTTAACCCTGCTTCTTAATCTGATTACGCTATACTAAGATATCTTAGCCCTAAGATCCAGCCAGCCAGCTAGCCAGCTAGCCAGCTCGTTGCCATGGTTACCTGAGGGTGAGGTTGCGAGCGGTGGCGCGGCGCGTCGCGTGGCTCGTGCGAGCGCGCACCGCTCATGCTACGCAGGGGGACATGCCCGAGCCGCGATCACGCGCTATAAACAAAACCTTTTATTAAAACATAATTAGCAGTATATTATGTAGTGACAACATAAACATAGATTAGTAATTAGTATGTTGAGATGTAATAGAAAGAACATATAAAAATGAATGTAAATTGCCTCCAGATAATGTTTATTGCCTGCGGAAATATACGTACTTGTTACCTACTTAATATTTTTGAACATATAACAAACTATCCCATAAAAACAGGTTGAAACCCCTGCTGCAAATCTAAGTCATAGACTATAGAAAAAAATAGTTCATATTCAATTGTATATGTACTCAATTTGTTTACATCTACTATACTGGCTCTAATCTGTTATTTTACTCTTTCTATTGCACTCTTTTTGACACAGGTCTAAATAAAAATACATGTTACGTTCGTTTCTCTTGATTAATTAAATCGAATATAGTAATTTCAATATTAAATAATTTAAATGTGTTTTATTTTTAGATTTTTAGATGTGTTTTACTTATTCCTTATATTCTTACTTATTCCAAATTGTCGAACATGTATTAAATGAAGTATTTAATACTTAAATAGCCTAAATTAAGCTATTTGCTTATCACTACATAGTATAAAACAAAGTCGCTTTCTCTGTCCCTATGTCCCTATGTATGCTTAAATCTTTAAAACTACGCAACGGATTTTGATGCGGTTTTTGAAGTGAAAACTTTTTTTTTTTTTTTTTTTGTGTGGTGTCTCTCAATGTTAGCCAGAAGGGCTTCTACATTTTAACGCGGACGCGGGGGTGAACTGAAGGTTCACCCTGGTAGCGACATGCACAAGGGCGTCCCCCCTTGACGGGGATCTCGAACCTCGGCTTGGGCTGTCGCTTGAGTGGAGGAGGCCAGAAGGGCCCTAATCGGACGGGAAGTGAAAACTTCTTTAGCGGCGTTGGGTATAAAATCTTAAACTCGCGTCAGGACACGTGGCCTGATCGAAAAAGCGTAAGAGCGTATACGCACTATGCGGGTAGCCGCATTGCGGGTAGCCGTCCGGCTGACCGCAAGCACAATTATGTACGTAATATTCATTTCTATGCGCACTGCGATGCGGCTACCGCAGACCGCACAGTGCGCATAGAAATGAATATTACGTACATAATTGTGCTTGCGGTCAGCCGGACGGCTACCCGCAATGCGGCTACCCGCATAGTGCGTATACGCTCTAAGACGGATTTTTTTTTTTTTGTTAGCCCTTATATTCCATGCGTAAGACGGATACCATTCCAAAATATCAAACATGCTGAACGTTAATAATCAAGTTTTCACTTCTGCCGGCACTCCCGGAGTGCAACCCGTCTTTTTTTGAAGTGAAAACTTCTTTAGCGGCGTTGGGTATAAAATCTTAAACTCGTGTCAGGACACGTGGCCTGATCGAAAAAGCGTAAGACGGATTTTTTTTTTTTTTTTTTTTTTTATTAGCCCTTATATTCCATGCGTAAGACGGATACTATTCCAAAATATCAAACATGCTGAACGTTAATAATCAAGTTTTCACTTCTGCCGGCACTCCCGGAGTGCAACCCGTCTTTTTTTTAATAGATAGAGTGATTTAGTATATTAGAGCAGGCTCCAAGGAGATGTTCGTTTGCAAAAATAGCGGACCTAAATCTGACTTCTGATATATATTGTATAGGTCCCAGACATCCTATAGACAGATGTTGCCAACCAGTTTTGTGGTCCCCCTGCCCGCACCCCGGTAATTAAATATGGCATACAAAGAAAAAAATAAAAATTTCCAAAACATGCCGTGTGGGGTATCAAATGAAAGAGCTTATTGAGTAGATCACGAATATATAGCATACTATATACATTTCTTACACTTTCTCTAAGATTTTTTAGAAAATTTACGAAAATGGTCCATTTTTGAGTTAACTTTAAACCACTATAGATTGAAAACTCATGAATATATTTTTTAAATTATTATTTTAAATAATTAACAATAGTCCATTGTTTATGATTCAACGACCACAAAACTGGTTGGCAACATCTGTCTATAGGATGTCTGGGATCTATACAATATATATCAGAAGTCAGATTTAGGTCCGCGATTTTTGCAAACGAAACTCCACTGAGAGTCCGGTCTATATAATTTATTATGTTTTAGACAAAGCGGGCTAAGCCGCGGGCGGAAAGCTAGTTCTGTGATATGGAAAAGTTGCGAATTTAATCATTCTTTCGAAAACTGTAACTCGATTCAAAATCTAGACCATTCGAGTTAGTATTTCTGAGAATTAAATTCAATGTGACTTCTATTAATAAATTGGCGATCATTAATTCAGAATTTATAAAATAAACGTTTTATATAAGAAGTAGAGTTTTTAGTCAGAACTAACTACTAAAGTAGTAACTCAATAAAGTTTATTATTCAAATGTTATTTCAATAATTTTATAAATTATTTTATTATTATTCGCATATTCTTCCAATAATTTTGTAAAGCGATATATTCGTATTCAAAATAAACTAAGATCTATTTTTAAACGCACTTTTTTCTCGCACTAGCTACAACATAAATCCCTCACAAAAAAAATTACAAAATAAACCAATACATATAATATAATCTGTGTACAAAAGTTTGAATAATTAACATACCGGGAGTGTCGTAAAGCAACTTTCACACAATACGATAGATTGTCGTTAAATGTAAACGCGTTAAAAATATAATTTATACCGGTAATTCACGTGGTCCCGGGCTAGAGGTTAATGGCGTCCAAATAATTGTGTGTCGCGGGAATATGGGAAAATTGGCTGTTTACGAAATGTCTATTTATAAAGATATATAATAGTAAGTTAAAAATAAGTGATTATTAATAATTGATATGGCATAATGGCGCACTTGTTATGAGTTTAATTTGATGGCCAAATGAGCGTTCGTTATTAGATTATATGAAATCTCATAGAGTGCATCTAAGAAATTTCCGTTCTTTTACCTTCACAGTTATTAGTTAACACAATATCATCATTATAATTTTCTCGGTATTCGTAGCGAGTTTGTTACTAACTTTGTCCCTAATTATTTCTCTGAAAACAAACTTCTGTTCTTTTTTTAATCTCTAGATAAAGAATACATAATATGAAAACGTAGGTATACTAAATTCGCCCCCCAACGGTCCAGGCCTTGTCGCGGCGGAGGGGCTCAGTAGCTCAGAGTTATGGCCCTCTGAGTGAAGCGAAATTGGACCAGCGAGGGGCTGAACGGCTGGTTTAGAGTCGGGGAGATTCGACCGGCCCGACGGCCAAGGCTAGGTGTGGCCCAGCGGCCGCTGTGTGCGGCGTGGGATGGCGACCAGAGGTCGTGGCTTGGCGGACCCCGTGTCCACTAGGCAAAGGTGGCGCTGAATGGCAGTTGGGGTTGGAAAGCCTCGACTGACCCGACGGCAGAGGTCCTGTTTGTGGACCAGAGAGGAGCCGGCTTTTATGCGGCGGTGGATGGCGGCCAGAGGTCGCGGCGCGCCGGGCTCGCTGGTTTAGCAAGCCACGCCGTGCACGGAGGGCGGGATCCCGACGCGTCATTGTGATGACGCGCGGAGACTCCTGCAGAGAGGTGTGGGGCGGCGGCCGCTGTAAAACGGCCGTCTGCCAACTCGTAATCCGGTCCGTGGGGCCGGACCGAGGGCCGCCACCTCTGGTGAGGTGGGGGCTGCGAGGTAATCTCTATAAAAGTGCGCCGGAGGGTACCCCGACGTGTATTTCACACATCGGAGGACCTTCCAGCGTGCACCCTCCGGCCGGAAGGTGATGGGGTCGGGGGTTCGGGGGAACGCGGATGATGGAGCGGGGAAAGATCCATTGTCTGCGCGTTGGTGGCGTAAGCCTTCGTTCCAGCAGCCGCCAGCGAGGGGGGTTCTAGTGGTGGGCCTGGAAACGGGCATCTGCTGGGCGGGACACGCGGTAGAGTCGTAACCGTTCCCGCAGTTCCGTCCAAAGCAGCGCGATGGAACAGAGTGGGGTTTTAGTCGGTAAAAATCCGACATAACCACGGCTCCATCCCCGGGAGCCGGGGGTATCTAAGAAGATTTCCCCACTATAAAAAAAAGGTATACTAAATTCTTACTTCAACCCTACATAGGTTAAAGTTATTCCATTTAGATTTTATTCAAAATGACATATTCCATATTGAACTGCGACATAATATTTGAAAGTTGTTTATACAAGTAGATGTCAACGTGTCAACATTCGCAGGTCAAATACGAAACAACTGTACATAATATAACATAGAAATATTATTAATCTCCAAATTAATACATTGGCAGATAATAAATAGCTTTATGCGTAAAAAATTCGCGCGAAATTTAAATTCAATATTTTTTAATTATTAATCATTAATAATGTAAACGATCTATCATATCATTATATTCTTGCAAAAATTATTCAAAGCATCATTTTTTTATTCAAAGAAAACACAGCTGATCACTAAACATCTGAATTTATTGCTCCTATAAAAATATACAGCTCTATATTCTTCATAGCTCTACATTCCGTCTTATTTCTAATTTAATTAAGATAATCTTGCATACATTTCCATCTAAACAAATTAATTACATGCATAAACAATTAAAAATCTAGTTTAGAGTAACATATTCAATGCTAATACCCGTTCAAACGTTCTGAAACCGTTTTAAACCTCTTAAACGTTCATAAAATTATCCAACACTCCAATTTCAAATTCAAATTTCAAATAAAAAACACGCAACGGCATGCAAATATGCAAATTGCATCATAATTTTTAAGTCCTATCTCCATCTCTTTCGTACTTATTGACAAGCTGTCACTGATATTGAAACCGCCAGTTTCACGAGATCTCCCGCGCCCCTTCCACGCGCTTGACAAGAAGCTATTACGGGCGATTGTCACAGAATGTCAGAGCTCAACGTATACTGGTGTTAGCTTTGCTGCATCTGGGTAAGGCTTTCATACAAATCGGTCAAGGTCAAGCGCTCTCGCTGAATAAACGGAGCTTAAATGAGATGCAAATATTGATTTTTAAAAGTAACGGTGTTCCTTAATTTGCAAAACATTTTAATAATTTTATGTTGTAAACAAATTTTATGGAATTGGTTTAATGTATACAACGTTTAGATAAACAATAATTAGAGCTAGTCTACGTTATAGGTATAGACTACAGAGCACCAAAGAACCAGAGTTTATTTATGGGGAGTTTAAAATACATTATTGATTTATTATTTATAAAAAACCTAAATTCTAAATAAGCTGAAGTATGACGTTAGCTTCAGGCATGCGCAGAGAGGCCTAACCTGTACGGGCACTAAAACTTTAATTTTTAAATAAATATCATCATATTTCAGGCTGCAATCGATAAAATTAGCATTATTTTCTTGTTCATATAAAAATATAAATAAATGGCGTTATCTTAAAGAGAATACCAAAGAAACTCAAGTTCAAAATAAACGCAGCATTGCACCAAAAACATTGATTAATGTTATGACTCTATGATACCAAAAGGGGCTCTATGTTTAATACACTTCTATGTAACTTATACATGAATCTTAACACTGAAAAACTGAAAAATCCCTTCAAATACAGTAAACACAAGAAAATCTCGATAAAATACTTACACGAATCACACAAAATGTTGCCACAAACAAAAATAAGTCACGTCACTGCAGAACACTGCACTATAATCGGTATGCACTTTTTTTACTGGATTTCCACCGGGCCTGAAAACACTGGGTCTATCTGACAGTTGTCATGTGCGGCCAATCGGGTCGCTTCGGCAGTTTCCGTGAACACTAGAGCTAGTGGCTACACGTAACTTTCGTGGGGTTCCGTTGAGAATCGCGATTCTGTGGTATTGATTTGCGCGCTCGGCGCCCGGCCGCCGGCCGCCGGTGGCGCGCCCTCGCGGCGTTAAAGATACCTCATTGGTGTCTATTATTTAGCGAACTCTTCGTGAAATTAATGGAGGTTTTATTGATTTATTGCAAGCGAAGTTAATGATTGATTAGACTGCCCTTTTTCGTTAGGATCCATCAAGGGAGTCTTGTGTTTTCAGCGGGGTTTGCAAGTTTTATCAGAGCTGTCAGTGTTGATAAAAAATGCGAAAGTGTTATTATTAGCGCGTACTCACTGAACTGCTTGATAAATTAGCGACCCGATGACCTGATTGGGCTAGCTGTGTGCTAATAAATGCTAAGCTAGCTAACCTAGATAAGTTTAGGTCGGTTTTCCTGTATTATGCTTTCTAGTTCTTGTATTATGAAACACAATATGATACCTGAAATCACGTTTGAATGCTACTATCAAAATATATACCTATATATTTTATAACACTATAGTGTTTTCGAATATTTGAAAGGACGCAAATCCATTTATTTTAAATAAAAAATGTTTGAAGTTCTAACTTTGTCACTCATAAAGCTCTAAAATCTGTCTAAGTTTAGGATTAGAATATAGATGGCGCTGTTTACAGGTGATTAGAAGTATTTCTAAGTAGATGTGTATGATTTATTATATTTTTATCGTATTGCTCTACCGCTCTACATATTCAAATATGAAACTTATAAATAACTTTAAATAAAAACAAAGAATGAATTTGTTGATTTATAACGCAAGAAAGGCTGAGGAGATTTCTGTCTTTTCATTAAATGTTATTCTTTCAATCTAGATTACCAGAATAACGGATAATACAACTAGTTTTTCGCCCAGGACTTCGTCCGTTTTGTCTACAACCTAAAAAAATATATACCAAAACCTTCCTCGAGAACCACTCTATCTATTAAAATAAACCTCATCAAAAACCGTTGCGTACTTTAAAGATTTAAGACGGACAGACAACAATAGCGACTTTGTTTTATACTATGTAGTGATAATTTTACTCACTCTTACTTATTTTACCGTGAGATTACTAAATACATACTGTAACACATTTAAATGACAGTAATACTTTCTCTAAGAAAACTTCTGAAGAAAAAGAAAATTAAAATGTATATGGCTAATTCTTCGACTATTAGTTTTGACATACCGATCCCCTCTCAGGTCAAGGGGAACCTGAGGTCAATAGACTTTAGTCTTGTGTTATTATTATACTAGTTTTAATGAAAATACAATTTCCCGCCATGACGTAGCACATTTTAATTTTTCTTTTCATTATAGTTTTCATTGCCATTTCCATTTTCATTTTCATTTCTCGAATCTTAAATGATATTACTACGTATTTTAATATCTCTGTGATCTGCTTTTAATATGTCTCTTATATCTAACCCTTTTACCTTAAAACTTTTGATCCTATAACCTGTAATTTTTGTAACGTCAGTAACGACTTTTCTTTTAACCCCAAAGCAGCGCCTGTATAATTAGCAGTACCGTCAGCAGATACTGTCCCCTTATTGATGAGCGGTGGTCGTGGGCAGATAGAGTGCACTTGTTTTTCACTGTCTGAGCGGCTAATTGTGCCATTTTTCATTCCCGTCCCTTCGTCAGAGGGCTAGCAAACGTGTTCGATAGTGACTACCTTGGTTAATAATTAGGGGTTAATATAAAATGCTCTTAATTACGTAAAAATATTTATTATTAAATACTCGCATAGAAACAAGTTAAAGAATTACCTTAAAATAAAAAATAACTTTATCAACGAACACTAATCTAATATTATAAAGCTGAAGAGTTTGTTTGTTTGAACGCGCTAATCTCGGGAACTACTGGTCCGATTTAAAAAATTCTTTCGGTGTTAGATACCTAGCCCACTCATCATCAAAAAGGCTATAGGCTGTATAATATCATCTCGCTAAGACCAACAGGAGCGGAGCATATAGCTAGTAAATAATAATATTAATTAATTTATGCTCTACACACATAATAAATAAATTAAGGAGCGGTAAACTAACTTGCACTTTTAATCATATAATCTTGAAACTAAAAATTTCTGGATCTAATGCTTCAATCCCACATAATATTTCAGACTGCACAAAAAAATTAAAAATAGAATCTTCTTCATTAGACCTTCTCCATTCACTGATAGGTAAGTACTGTTATTTTTTTCTACTAGAATTCTAAGAAATATGAGCATGTACTACCAAAAAAATAAAAATACATTTCTTTCCAGTGTGCTAATATGAACACAGTGTAGTGGGTGGACATCACGCCCGCGCTACGTAAAAATCACATCCATACTTCCTTTTAATAGCCGATGACATTCTCCGCTATTGTATACAGGAATGTTACGATACTTTGTTTCTGATATAGGTACGTCACAGTTTATACGTTGATGGGTAAAATGTCAATTTCATGTGATTTTTAAGATAGAAGTAAGTTTTATTAGTAATTATTGGAAATTCGTAATACAGCGATACTATTTTACCTAAAACATGAGCATCTGTACAACTATAGATGTCTATAATTGTCTGTTACTGTAAAATAGCAAAAACCGTCAGATTCTTATAATTAAGTATAACTCGCCAGAATGCAAACTGTCGATAAGTGACCAGTAGCTTGTAATTTAACCCATTATTTTCATCTAATAATAATTGTAATCTTCTTTACAATTTTGCAGTGACATTTTTAGGCTTTTTTAAGTTTAGGTGAAATAAAAACACATTCACTTCAATTATTTCTTTTATTAAAAAAGCAATCAATACAAAGTAGGTAACATAAATTAATAAGCAGTGATAGTAATAAATAACAATACAGTATAACCTGACACATAAAACGCATAATAATATATGAAATTGATCTAATTTTTAATTAAAATAAAAAGCGTAAATCAAAACGAGAACTAACCATATCGCATCTTTGCTAATTTGAATAATTATAAAGCCTTTCAAATTCTACTAATAACATGCTAATAACCTGTCTGCCTATGTGTCTGCCTTTCACAAAACATTATAATAATTTATAGATACAGATCAGAGAATCAGTTATGCATTTGATATCTTTTCCGTTTTTGAAGTCGGTTGTTTTTAACGTAGTTATTTTTATTTAATACTTTTTAGTGTATTTTTCAACACGAATCAAACGAGCCCAAACTCGATAAAGTCGAGTCAATATATTACTGAGTTCCTATGGCCACCTTCCGATTCCATCATCATATCAGCTCTATGTCATGATAATGTTTCATCGCTATCCAATTTACATATGTATACAATTTTCAGCTCAATCGGTTACCGGGAAGTGAATCAAAGTTACTTGCTACATTTCAATTAAGTCATCGAGATCAGACAAAAATGCTCATAAAATAAAAACTACTGGGCCTATCCGAATAAAATTTTTATAGGACCAATTCGACACCATTCCGCATCAAACAAAAAAAGAATCACGTAAATCGGTTGAGAAACCTCGGAGTAATCGGTGTACATACATAAAAAAAAACATACCGGCCGAATTGATAACCTCCTCCTTTTTTTGAAGTCGGTTAATGAGAGAGAATTAGATATTATGTACTTACATTTCATCGTTAAATTGTAATCTATTGAAAATTTTCAAACTGCTTGCAATATAAAGCATTATTTTCAGTAGACTTCATATTATTCTATTTAATTTAAACACGATTTGTTTTCTCGGTAGACAATACATAGTAATGTTACATTAATTTATTATCAATCCAATTAACTTGCACAAGACTTGTACGTGGTTCTGTTATCGATGTAGGTACATACTCCATCACTGCTCTAATAAGCGAAGAAAAATATCGCGTTAAAACTCTCTAAGAATAAAAAAAGACGTGTGGCACTCGGGGACTGCCGCGGTAAAGCTATTGGATGCTATGCCTTCAAGCCACACCTCCGAGCCCGTCGGAGTGGGGAGCGTGAGGTTTTTCGTTACGCAATTTCTGGATTCGGTCCCCGCGCTCAAGGCCCGCGATAGAAGCTATGCAATAGCTTAACATTTAAGAATTTTAAGATCTAACAAGTAAGTTTGATGTCTAAGTTTGATGTCCTCACAACCAAAAAATATACAAGGTAAGTAATGAAGATAATATAGGTGAAGAATTTTCATAATAATATACATAATTTCATACTTTATCTCTAAGTAGCTAAATAACTTTCATCATAGCGCTACGCACAAAACCAAAAATGTATTAGTTACTTAACTTATTTCATTTATCATTTAGCTCCTAAATATTGTTAATTTATTAAATACTTATTTCAAAACGAAAGGGACTTTGCTCCAATCGGGTGTCCCAAATGACACCTCAGACATTTATTGAAGTGAAACTTCTTTATCGGGGTTCGAAAAAAATTTTGTGTAACATTTTTTCGTTACGCGTGACATTTTTCCGTTACGCACCATCTTTTTCTTATCCCTACCACGCGTGATTCGACGTATTTCTGTAAAGTTGCATATAGTAAATTATTTTTTGAAAAATAAGGTCATAAAGAAATTTCACTTCTTACGTGTGTATACTAGTACACGCACACATTTTTTTTTTGTCTACATTTCAATTTTCAACCTAACCTAATAATATACGTTTTATGTGTATCATAAAATTTAATTCTAGCTTCAGAAATAATTTACAATACCTAATCATTCTTATACAGTTCCGAAATAAATTTAAAACTCAACTACATGATAATACTATTAAATATCAACAAAACGAACTAATATAACGTAGGTATATATATCTTTGGTCAAGTTCTATAAAAAAAAAAAATAATAAATTTGGAATAGTTCTAAACATAACGGCCAGCTCATTAAAAAAATATACATTTATATTTAATCACAACTGGTTTCGAATTATTCTTGATATATTTCTGGTACTCTATGGTTCTTCGAATTCAGAACTCATCAAATACGCGCGTATTATTAATTGAAAAAGTCTCTTTTACGTTTTTTTTTTTTTCTAATTGACTCCATAATGCCAAAGGCCCGTTATTCATTATGCCACTTTTATAGTATTTTCTACCGCATAAATAATTTCGCCATCAATAAAAACGTTCGTTATCTGTATTTTTAGAGTTATTTAGATCAAGTAGATTATTAATGAATACATAGTTCACGCATTACAAAACCGGTGGTAATATTTATTAAATACACGTGTATATACGTCCATATATTTGTTTTATATTATACTAGCTGTGCTGCACGGTTTTACCCGCATTACTCCGCTCCTGTTGGCCTTAGCGTGATGATATATAGCCTAAAGCCTTCCTCGGTAAATGGGCTATCTAACACTGAAAGAATTTTTTCAAATCGCACCAGAACTTCCTGAGATTAGCGCGTGCAAACAAACAAACAAACTCTTCAGCTTTATAATATTAGTAAAGATTAAACTGTAAAATTGTACCTACTGTTTTATATAATATTATAGCTATATCCATTTTATAAATGCTAACATAATTATTTTATCTTTCTGTAATAAATTATTGTTTATAATTTATTAACATGAAAGCTTTTCTTCTCTGCTAGAATATGGGTAGTTAATAAATCAAATAATTAAATTAAACACAACACAAAAAATATTTTTATTCACCATGTTACATGCAATTGGTTGACAATAAATTTTATGGTATATATAATAAATAAGGGAAAACGAACACAATCACGAGTGTAATACGATAAATCACATAATGTTCATTACAATAATATCGTCCGTCAATTAAGACCAAACCCAACCACTTAGTAAATAAAACAAGATTAAGGCCTGGGGTACACTTTAATGTGATTAATTATAACAGAAATATGAAATAATAATGCATAAATATGTAGGTTTTGCAAAAAAATAATAGAAAATAATAAATATGTTAATTTTTTACTATTTAAAATCATTTTCATCCATCTATTTCGCGTCTAACTTACTTTGATTTCTAATTTTAGATTTTGACGATTGTTCCAATTGCGAATTGTGTCTTCGAGTGTTTTATTTTTGTGTCGGCGTCTGTGTTTCATTTTAAAGTGAAACTTTTATTACATCGTCTCAAACTTTTTGGTCTGTGTAGCGCATGTCGCGTGTATCGCGGCTGCCGAGTAGGTATACCTACTCGGCAGCCGACCGACATGCGCTACACAAAGCAGTGTTCGGAACCGTTCGAACAGTTTCACTTTTACCGTGGTTTCATAAAACCACACAACATTTTTTTTGTTACAAATTAATAAAACAAGTTAATAAAACGTTTTTTTCTATATCATACCTAAACTTAGAGCTTTTCATTATATTTTCCGCTTCACTTTAGTTTCCTCTTGAACATTTTTGAAGTGAAACTTCTTTATCGGGGTTGGAAAAAAAATTAGTGTAACATTTTTTCGTTACGCGTGACATTTTTCCGTTACGCGCCATCTTTTTCTTATCCCTACCACGCGTGATTCGACGTATTTCTGTAAAGTTGAATATAGTAAATTATATATATAAAACTAGTACACGCACACATTTTTTATTTAGAATTATTCGTAGGTTTCCTCTACAAATCTGTTTTTCCTTAATACCAATACCTACTATTATACCAGTTAAAGATTAAAAGACTTGTAGAGTAAAAAATGTAGAGTCCCTCAAGATTGGATTATAATACTTTTATCTCACAATTTTTGTTGCATATAAATAATTATACTACGTTTATTCATGTTTATTAAACACTGTGTATTCCGACCTTAAGAATCTAGATGTCGTGATATAAACTCATTGGTTTAAGACAGCGAAGGCGCGGCGAAGGCCTATTGACCGCGGTTACTCGTAAACACTATCTTCTCTACAATCGCAAATCCCGAAACTCAACATATATATTACTGCACCGGTTCTATACAAAACAAACGCCCTCAAACATTGCACGCAATGAACATCAAAATCTTGTCCTGTGGGTAACGATTGCGCTGCACGCAATACACTGCCAAACTATTTGGCGCATTTTTGGTACCACGTACAAAAGCCAGCAATGTATCCGAACAGGGAAATAGTATCAACTGTCCAGTGAATGTTGATGAGTGCGTACAAATCACGTTTCGCGCGAATCAATACTTGAACCCCCCTGTTTATTGCAGGGGTTAGTTGGGGAGGTATCGACCGGGCCCACCTGACCGTCACTAATCATAGCTCATCCCGACACCTCTCTACTCGAGTGTACTCGTACAGTCGAGTACACAAACACAAATGGATACGCTGCGCGATTGTATACTGAGCTTTATAGTTTCGAATGTGTGGTTACGCGTAGGTCAGTCTTTGAAGTTTGGTTTATTTTGCGATTAAAAATATTGCTATAAAGTAGCGAGGAAAGCTAATTGTATAAATTACTTGTAATTAATATTGATTGAATGTAATTAGTTCGACAATTTTTCCATTTTAAAATTAAATTACGAATTAATTTCTAGCAATTGTAGATTACTAGTTCCTTGATATATCAGATTATTATTTTATAGGTATGTTTTATGTATTGTAAACTTTCATGAAACGCTTTGTATCCCATTTCCAACCTGGATCAAAATTGACGTCTTCTCATAAAATAAATCCAATACCTACGATAAGTCTTCGTTAAGATTTTCCTTATTTTTTCTTTGAATCTAGTACACTTTACCACGAATTGGGTCACGCTACGACACCAATAGATAAACCGGAATAAATTGTAAGTTGTTTCAGCAAAGTGCATTTTGAGCTTATTTTGCCGAAGAGCAATAGTTGATTCAACTATGTGTGACTGATAATATGTTACGTACTTGCAATAATAATGTATATTGGTAATAGTAAATTTACAAATTATTTCGAAAAAATGGACATACTACTTCAGGCCTACGTTGGACTTGAAAAAGGTAAGACGTTATATGAAGAAAATAAAGGAATTATTGCTATAGTATACTGATATAGGTATACTGTACAACAATCAACAACGTATCAATTTTACATTATTTATTAGTACTATACCTACGATTGAAATACGCAATTACCATATTTATTTACATAACCAGTAAAACACAAACAACCTAGCTCTAACTATCCATATAAAACAATGCGTTTGCCATTAAATCGAAAACAGGCACAATTTTGATAATTTGTGATTAGAGGTAATTGCAGGCATCGCAGGGTCACGCAGGGTAATTACATTTACGGGCCAATAATGAGACTTGTGGCGTGCGTACTCGCGTAAGGGTAGGTTGGGGTTCCGTAGAGATGCAGGAAAAACCAATGAGAAATAGGAGAAAAAATACTATTGTTAGGAAAGTAGAGTGACTACAATGTAAGCTAGGATATGTCATATATTTTTATTCGTTTTCAGGCATTATTTATTTATTATATTAAGTTTTTTAAAGTATGAAATTTAACGGCAGTCAATCAAAATTTCGGAGCAAAAAAGACGATTTCGATCATACCTACATACCAGTTCATACATAACATCCTTCCACCGATGATTACTTACACCTTGCAATCACATAACTAAATACTTCAACACACACTATTGTATTGTGTGTGTCTACTTTTAATTTTTGTGTGTGACAGCTTTGTCCTAAATTGTAGCGCTGAACGGGAAAGGATTTTCAGCCAACAATTGATTCACTGTTACTTCTAAATTTCAGACTTAAAGACAGATGAAAGTTATAAATACCTTATTATCCTACAGAACCCACAAAACTCCATAGCACGCGTGTCGCGTGACGTTGCATTGCTTCGCGGCGTGGCTTCGCTCGCTTCCGCGTCTAAATTACAAGAGCTTGCACGGCTTAATTATATATTTGGTTCCCAATTACGCGTACAGGAAGCTAAATTTATTACGAATTGTAACATAGTACGCATGATCGTAATTGCCTTTAAGGGAATAAAAATACGTGTGGCACTCGAGGACTGCCGCGGGTGCGCTATTGCATAGCATCGCATCATTGTGCCGGTTGGAGTGGGGGGTGTTAGGTTTTTTCGTTACGGAATTTTTACATTCGGTCGCCGCGCTCGAGGCCCGCGATAGAAGCTATGCAATGTATTCTACATCATAGGTAATGGTAGGGAATGTTCATGACTAATTACAATTTTTCTTAAGATGTTATAGCTTCTTGTATTACACATCTATACTAATATTAAAGGTGAAGAGTTTGTTTGTTTGAACGCGCTCGGTAACTAGTAACTACTGGTCCGATTAGAAAAATTCCTTCGGTGTTAGATAGCCCATTTATCGAGGAAGGCTATAGGCTATATATCATCTCGCTAAGTCCAACAGGAGCGGAGCACTGCGGGTAAAACTGCGGAGCACAGCTAGTATACTATATAATCAAGATTGATGTAGTAGGTATTTTATCAGAATTCATGCACACAGCAAGAGCAATTAAATGTCTAATATAGAGGAATTCATCCAAGGACCAAGGTAAGGTTCAGCTGCTATGAAATGTAACTGTACTCATCTTTACCATTGTAGATTTTATAATCAATCTGGACCCTCCTCAATGAATGAAAATTTTCGTACTCGTAAATTTCCGAATACTCTTCCACATTCGCACTTCATTCCTTACATAAGCAGATACTTACAATTACAATGGTCCAAACTCAATGCACAGGTGTACAAGTGTGTCCAACCCCCCTCCCCTGCCCCTTGCCCCACTGCCCCCCGGCTATATTTAGCGCAGGAAGCCTCCGCTTCCACTAAAATGATCGGTGATGTAATGTCTTTTAGGGAAAAGGCTCTATTTGGAAATGTTATCAGTATTGAAAAAGTAGGTATGAATTTAATCGAACGGGAAAATAAAGTGGATCATTTTTTGAATGTTGCAAAACTTACGATATGATTTTTTTTCTAATGTTACTCACCTAAATATTAATGAGGATTTCAGAAAATAAATAAATAAGTACAGATTTCGGGTAAACGCTCTATACTCAGATAAAATATTATCGTTGGATAGATACCTATTTTTAAACTTCAACCAACATAAAAACAGGAAAAATAAAACACTTGTTTCTTTATTCCATCCATTTATTATACAAAAGTACTAAGTATATTAATACTTCTTTCCATTTGATATTGGCAAAGTAAAGTTGCATTTTACAATTAATTACCACCCCCTCATCTAAGTACTTACTAGGTCCATTTGCCATTTAAAGCTCCCTACCCTGAAATATCTACCTAATTAGTGTGATTGAGATTCCAAAGAAAATCTTTAAGTAGAGTAGAATTTAAAACTTGTTCTTATAGAGTACCCAGCTAAGATGTACATAGTAAATAATTATATTTCAGTTTTCGTATTTCATAATGGAAAAGTGATGACGTTCCTTGCAAGGAGCTTTTTTCACTTTTTTTTCGTCTTGATCGATTCAAATCAGTACAGGAACCCTCATTTATAAATACCTATGACTGAATCACAGATAATGTAATACCACAGATCATATAATATGTATGTGTATTTATCAATAATAATATCTTATATATAAAATTCTCGTGTCACAATGTTAGTCTGCATACTCCTCCGAAACGGGTGGACCGATTCTCATGAAATTTTCTGTGCATATCGGGTAAGTCTGAGAATCGGCCAACATCTATTTTTCATATGTACCACGGGCGAAGCCGGGGCGGACCGCTAGTAATACTATACTATTAGGAATGAACCAAGAAAGCGCTACCTACATCAGTAGTAGGTAGACACACTGTAGATAACTGTGACTGATTTTTAACCACAGTCGATTTTAGGAGATGCATTATTCATATGTTCATTGAAAATATCAAAATACAAATTGTAAAAACAAATTCATATTGCTTTTTATTTGTTTAGTTGTTTACGTTATCTCGTTTTGTAAACAAAGCGATTAATTGTGACCGTAAAAATTTGCACAATATCCGGCCACCATTTTATGTCCGGGATAATAACTGCCAATCTTTATTAAAATACATAAGGGCCACAGATTATTCAATATTAGTCCATAGATAATTAATTATTTTTTATCTGTTGGGGTGCATGCCTTTATTGTCTGTTTATAATAATTACGGATTCACTGAGAAAAAAATTCATTAAAAAATATTAATAACTAATAAAATTCATATAAATCCTAGGACAATTAAAGTTCTCTAACGGCTCGGAGCAATTATCAAGCCTGGAGAAGTAACAATTAATTGAACAATAAAGCACTAGTTTGGCCTTTTTGGCTTATGGCAAAATGTCATGCGAAAAAAGAGGACAGATATATGTCAGTTCGACAGTTTGAAATGACATGTAGCCATTTCAATTTGTTTTAGTGACCAGTCTGGTTACTAACGCATGGTGATTTTAATTATTGTTTTTGAAGTGAAAAACGTGTTTTCTAGTTTCTTATGTTATTTTCTGAAAAGATAATTTACTAAAGATTACATGGCTTGTGTTGTTCACGGCTGTAAAAGCCGTAGTACTGGGAAATCGGATGAAGATTGGAATTTGTCTTTTCACAGGTTAGTGTTTTGATCAATTTTTTTGTTAATTGTATTATAAATAAGTTAATTTACGTTATTTTCATAATCATCTATGTTTTATCTAACCGTAATCATTGAAATGAAATCATAATCAGCTTAGTTTTTAGAAAAAATGCAAAATATAACTTCCATAGTGTTGTGCAATTATCGATACTTGAGTAGGTACGAAGTACTTCATTGATAATGACTGCTTTAGGTTAGGAGAAAAAAAAAGGTATTTAAGTATGGATTTTATTGTTATTTGCAGGTTTCTGGCTTGAGAAAAATTAAAAGATGTTTGGGTTAAAGCTATAGCACAGGGAAAATTGGAAGCCTTCAAAACATTCTCGGCCTTGTTCAAATCATTTCGAATCAGACGGGAAGAAAAGTAAAGTGCTTTGCAGAGATGCTGTGCCACAAGTTTAAGGTGGCATCTATTTTAAATAATAAATATTGTAATTTGTTAATTAAGTATCGAAATAAAATGTTGTAAAAAAAATTTTTAAATTTTATTTGTTTTATTTGAAGCAATTTATTTTAAACTTTTACCAATTTTTTCCTGTGGGAATGAGTTATTTTCCCGCGGTAAATTGTAGCCTATATGTTATTCTGATGTTTAATCTATAATATGTATAATTAAAATCTTTATTTACCAAAAAAGCAGTACATTACAGTTTTATAGGAGATCCAAACTAGGCTGTTGCCTGTGTCTTGGATCTGTATACGATTATTGATTTGTAAAAAGATCAACCAGGTGGAAGTCAGATTCGCGCACGAAGGGTTCCGTATAATTCTATGAATGAATCTATGAAAACAGGAAAAAATACGTACCTTTTTACGAAACCATAAAAAACAACCTAAACCGAAATACCTAATAATATTTTTTTATAAATACCACTACCATACAATGCAAGGCAGTCAATACGCATCGTAAATGAATAATTCCAAATTAAACGAATCTTAAAATTTGGAATTACCTATCCATAATTCAAAATTAAAAGAATCTTAAATTATCTTCAAGCAATTTTATAACTTAATTTTTTTATTTATCGATATTTTAGTATTCGATAAAGTGGCAAGCACTACCTTTTTAGAACAAAAAGTGGCTACATGTGGATTTGAATGCCAAGCCGATAACAGTGTGTTGTCTCTTTCTATCGCATTAATTAGGGTATTGAATAAAAGAGAGCCACTATATAAGAAACGTTCAATTAATTGTTACTTCTCCAGGCTTGTTAATTGCTCCGAGTCTAACGGCTACAAACGAGTTTTACTTATTGCATTTACTGACGCCAAAAATCCAAGTTTAGTTGGAATAAAAATGCCTGCTTACTAATAACGAGTAAAGTTTATTTAAGTGCAAGTAATCCAACATCCCACCAAAAACGTAAATGTAAAAATTGGAGCCGAGTTCAATCGTTGACTTAATTTGCCAAAAAAAGAAATGAGATCTAAATGTGTGCCAAGTTCTGTAGACAGTCCAGAAATTTATTTACAAAGATGTATTAAGTTCTTAGGTGAACTGAAAACTCAATTGTTTTATTTTCCCTTAGAGAACAACGTTTATTCTAAAATATGATTTTTTTTAATTTAAATTATATAGTTATTTTCACAAAGCAAACAACTAATGACCTATTGAACCCCATAATTTGACTTGGCTAGTTTTTAGAACCTCACAAAATATAAACAGTATGTAAAACTAGCCTCATCAAATTATGGGGTTCAATAGGTCATTAGTTGTTTGCTTTGTGAAAATAATTATATAATTTAAATTTTAAAAAATCATATTTTAGAATAAACGTTGTTCTCTAAGGGAAAATAAAACAATTGAGTTTTCAGTTCACCTAAGAACTTAAGAGTCCATATACAAAATTGCGCTGGACGAAAGCTAGTATTTTTACGTTTGAACGCGATCATCGTGTAGTCGAGTAGCAAAGGCTGCAGCGCTCAAAGTGGAAACATTATAGGACCTTATTATCTCGGTATCGTCTACTCCACCAATTCTAATCTAGTATCGTGGGCTTCCCGACTACTACGCGCGGGAAAAACGTACTTTAGTAATTTTGTGTCTGACGGAGCAGCGTAACACGTCCTACTCCCTAAAGCGCGGAGCGCGGTCTGCCGTAACAGCAGAACTTTAAATTATTCCATTACTTTCATAAATCATATAATATGTATTTTTTTATTGCAAATTTTTAAGCATAAATCTATCATTTAATGTGTATTTATTATTATTTTTTTTTACTCTGTCGTATGTTTTAGAAATTCGACGCCAAAAACACATAAAATTTCATCAAAGTAAGGCTATTTTAACTTAGATTTTCTTTGAATTTTTGAATAAAAGTACTTAAATTGCCTCGAACATATTTTAGGATGTCTAAGTATTTTTACTGTTGTATATTTTAAAAGAAAACTTCTTCTTTTAAATTCCATGTAAACTACAAAGACACGAACGTCCCGCATGGAAAAAATTGAAACACGCCTCAGGTTATTGGCTATTAAACAAACTGGACAATGAAAATCAATAAATTGTCTCGAACATATTTTAGATATTGAATAAATCTTTAATTTAAGATATTATAGCACATTGTTACTAATTTAGTTTTTTTAAACGAGCTCCTAAAGAATTACAGAAACAAGTCAAAATCACTCTAAAATCGATATTTCTGGACTGTCTACAGAACTTGGCACACATTTAGATCTCATTTCTTTTTTTGGCAAATTAAGTCAACGATTGAACTCGGCTCCAATTTTTACATTTATGTTTTTGGTGGGATATCATTACTTTTTGTACAGAAAATTACTCTGCAAATTTGATTTACTTTAAGAATATAATACTTTTTTTTATATAGGTACGATTTTTTTTAATTTTTTCTTGCAGTTTCTCTGTATGGTTTGTTAATTGTTTAGTATTATTTTCTATATTTTCTTGTATGTTATGAATGTCAGCGCACATTGCCCTGTCATTATCTGCAATTTTTTAAACTCGTTTTCTGTTTAAAAAATTACATGATTTTCTAAACATCCAGCGTGAATTTGTACACACACTATTACCAAGATGCAAAGATCGTTGTAGAAGAATCGTCGCCTTACTCCATGACGTGACGGTATTGCCATGACGCGATCTTGAAATTTTACTCTCAACGCGCCTAAAGATGTTTCACATAAATTAATATTAATATTACGTAAATTACATCATTTCGACCTTCGACGAAGCCTTCTTTCATTACACTGAAATTAAAACTAAACTAAACACTCATAAATAAAGAATAAATAAATGTGAATATGTAAAATTATATATTTTTTTTAACTGTATGAGCAATATTTTTGTTACAATTTTCTTTTATTTTACGTTTAATAACAGTTTTGAATAAAGAAATCATGCAATCGAAGTAATCTGCCCTAGCGCTACTAGCGCGAGTAAGTGTGATGTCAGAGGCGCATCGAATCCACAGATTTTTCGTGCTAAAATATGTAAACTTCAATAATCTATATCTCAGTCATTTATTGATGGATTTCAAAATTTTTTTCGGCCACTGATTAATTTTGATCTATATTTTAACACTATTATAGTGAATATAATATTTTCTATTTTTATAAACTTTTCCATTTTCCATACTTACAAAATTAATGTCATTGAAAAAAAAATTAAATACAGATAAATTCAGTATTTTCTGATTTTTTCCTTTGTACACACACTATTACCTAGTTGATTACAAAATTTGAACTTTCTAGGTCATCTGGAAGTGGGTTAGGTTTTGTATATATCTATGAGTCAGTCAGTCTTAAAAATTGCGATTTTTGGATATTAATATCTACGCAACTGTTTAATTTGTATTTATGAAATTTAAGGTTCTTGTTTATCTCGGGGTCCTCTTTATATGTACCAAATTTGGTTTGTTTAAGTTAAATAGTTTTCGAGTTATAAGGGGGTGAAAAGTGGCTCCAAATGGTTCGTGTAAAAATACACACGGCTGCAGCTGCTCGCCAGTTCTCTTCGCTTGAACTCGGCTTGACACGCTGCCGCGTGTCTAGATACTTTCTGTTAATATGTTTTTATTAAGGCCAATAACATAAATATTGGTTACACGTAATATATTTTTTATTCTTAGTAGGTACTTTTTTTCTTGGGTTTTACTACTCTTGTTACTTGTCTTAAGAATCTTGTGACTAGGATTCACAATTTAATGTGTGGAAATAATAAAGCAGTGATGTTATAACCAGTATTTTTTTATAGGCCCTATTAAAATTTTTACTTGTAATCGATATCTTTTATTGAAATTCATTGAGGTGTGATATAATTTCTAGTATTCTGTTTAATAGTAATTAGAAACGTTGCTATACTTATACCGCTAAATTTAAATACCCAAAAAAACTTCTGGAGGAGAATCTACACATGAATATGAACAAGTTTAACTATGGAACCGACTCCAAAAAGCGCGAAAAACAATCATGTTTTTTACTTAACATTTGTGCTTTTAGAGTCGGTCCTATAATTAAATTTGTTCATATTCATGTGCAGATTCTCCTCCAAAAGTTTTTTTGGGTATTTAAATTTAGCGGTATAAGTATAGTAACGTTACTATTACTTTTACATATTGATGATTTCGATCAACTTTCTTCTTATTATACGAAGCTCTAATAACTAATGTAATTCAAAACTTTATTGTTTTTTAAAATTGTTCAGATAAGTAATAGTGAAAAATTGTTCGAAATCTTCATTTGCAGATAGGTGGACATAATAAATAAAATTTGATATTTTCCTGAAATAACTTTATTCTAATTAACCAAAAAATAATCATTGACAACATAATTTTAAGTAATAAACTAAAAAATCCTGGGGATAGTATTCATGATAACAAACAACTTGCCCAACCGATGCTGAATTTTTAGTTTTTTAGTTTTTAGGCAACAACACTGCCACCTGCCAAGTAGTTTGTATTCAGTCTCAAATCTCAATGCCGCTGCCACTTCTCTTCCACTAGGTGCTACGGCTCTAAGGAATTCCGCAGCCATGCGACTTTCTCCCTTAATTCTTCGTCGGATTCTGAAAGGAATCATTTATCATTTAAATTGAAAACAGCAATACCCGTAAAAGTAAACAAACTCGCTTTTCATTAAAATATACATTACCTGCTGATGCTGCTGGCAATCGTATTAATGGAGCTACATCAGAATTCGATGACGAAGATGATGTTCTTGTCAAGGAATGTGAAGGGGCCCTCTCGATAATTCCACGACTACGCAACTGCTCTTCCATCAATCGACGACTTCAAAGTTTTCAGAACCTAAAATAATAACACTGATTTGAATGATGACTAAAAGAAGACCATAAGTGTACATCATATCTACAGGGTGTAATCGTTAAGTGTGCACAGGCGATTGCATCAAAAATCTTTTAAATTGATATCGAAAGTACTTAATCTAATGAGTAAAATGACATTAATAATAACTTTTTTAAAAATAGAACGTGAAATATCCGAAAATTTTACATTAAACACTCTCCTACATTTAGTATGAAATAGTAGAACGGTTTTAGTTTACTGATCAACTGACTTATTTCATCGTTGGTTAAAATTCTGAGTGTTCCAGAATCCACTCTTCCATCTAGACAACGCAATATACCAAATTACTTTAAGTATGAATAAGGTAATATTATGAACATTAATACATCGACTATTCTGACAAAGAATAGTTTGGTACTGTGTTCTGGGGTGCAAAGAATAAATAAAACTATCTAGCTTCTAACTATCTACTTATGTAGTTTGATTAGGTACTTACCACGAAATTGGGTTACATACTCCTGCAACCCCCACCTCTTAAGGAGATCACTGGTTAATTGATCCATGAGTATTCTTTTATTCAAGTCATTCAATTGTTTTTGCACTGCACAAATTATTTTCACTTGTGTGTTAAACACACAGTGCGCTCACTGACGCTAAGCAAATGAGCAATTGAGCAGCAACGTCCCGGCCGCTCCGGCCGCCGGCAGATCAAAGTAGGCATGTATCTTGTTACTAGTAAACTTTACTAATTCCAATAAAAGGTATATATAAACACTAATAGCCATAACTGTAACGACAAATAATAGTTTACTTCTTGAGGGAAAAATAAAACTAGTTCTAATTACAAGTTCACGAATTATAGAAATAAGAAATGCCATATTAGATTTATAGTTTTTTGTAATCGGTCATTTTAGTAAAACTCTTTTATAATCATAACTTATCTGTACCTCTTGATATTAGTACAGTACCTACAAATTCAAGGAATATTTATTAATACATGTAAAATCCTACAATCCCAAGTAAAGAATATTAATTTCGACATTTAATAAAACTCGTTTATTGGTATTATATTAAGAAATTAATAAACTGTACTTAAAATTAAATTTTTTGTAGTTTTCATTAAAATACATAGGAATTGATAAAATTTGATAATAACGCCATTTAATAACATTGTTAGCTAATAATTACGCCGAAATTTTTTCTCTGTGTTGGTTTAATATTCAAGTCAGTCTCTGTAAACGCCGAATAAACTATGAAAACATTGGTGTATATTAGTCCCAAGTGATTTACCGTTAGATATAAATCATTTAAATATAGAGACTATAATAATTGCTTGAAAACTTAAAATACATAATAAAAGCAAGTCTAGTAAGGAAAGTTCTAATCGTATATCTATCGAATACTTTCTTTTTTTACAGTCAGTTCACAGTACACAGTTCAGTACAGTTCCACTTAATAAAAACGCAATAAATCGCCCTCACCTTCAAAACACCGTACGCTAAAACGGCATAAAACCCTACCATTATCTATGGCATCGATAATATTTGCACCCCCTCCCCCTGGGGGGAGGGAGAGCGCAATTGTCGGAATCAAACCGCAACACAATAGGACCGTTCTAACACAAAATAGATCGACAGTGGCTATATTTGTGCTTCTTATACGTGTTTTTTATACTTACATGTGAACGGATTATCCTTTTGTAATAGTAGATTAAGTGAAGAAAATATTTCGCTTCCGCGTAAAAAAAAACGAAGAATAACTTCATATCGATCATGGTAGTGTAATTAATCCAATCCATCCATATAATATGCAATATGACATAAAAGTAGGTAGGTACCTAATATTAAAAACGAAATTATTATCTGTTTTGAGAGGGTTTTTCGTTGTATACCCAAGGGCGTCGCCAAGGGGGGGCAGGGAGGGGCAGCTGCCCCCCCCTAGAGATTCTAAAAAAGTTGAAAATTTTGATTCCATGCATGACGTGTACGGTAGAGTAGAGCGATCGTTTAGCAGCCTCAGGAGACTAAAAACCTGGCTAAGAAGCACTATGAGTAGTTGTGATTCGCCGGTTCTGGCGCAAGCGCCAGAACCGGCGAATCACGTGTTGGCGAACCCGCAAATCAGTGGTACCCCATCCTAAAAAAAAAAAAAAAAAAAAAAAAGTTTGGACTCTTTTCCCACTAAAGCGGCCACGCTGAGTCGATAGCACTCACTCCCGAAGCGATAGGATGCACGGTTTCGGAGATGTGCAGATCGATTAACTCTTATCTAATTGATATCCGGTGGGTCATTAGCGTCCCATGGTTCACCTTTTCCTATTAGCTAATTACACCGTCCGGCGTTCTTATCTATTACTCATTGTGCACCTCGCTTATCACTGCTTTTGTATTAAACTTCTTTGTTATGACCTACCTCACTATTCTAACCAAACGATGTATTATTATATTCAAGAAAAAATACGTCTAAAATCGTATAACTATATTTATATATTATCGTACTATATTATCATAATTGTTGCTTTTTTAAAAAGCGATTCGCTTCTGGCACTCGCCGGCCGCTGCCGCGGCACGCTCGCTTTGCTCGCTCGGCTCGTGCGTTGTTTATCAAAGTCTAACCTAACCTAACCTAATTGTTGCTTTTTTAAAAAGCGATTCGCTTCTGGCGTTGTTTATCAAAATCTAACCTAACCTAACCTAACCCAATTATTTTTCCGGGTAATCTGATGTATCGAACTTTGTTACGAGCTACCTCGCTATTCTGAATCATCAATAAAACACATTCATTTTACTGCCATTTTTATTTCCAAAATGTTGTTGCTTATTATCTACTGGTTTGTGTATTTGGCGACCATTTGTCCATTTTGCTATATAAAAATAATTATTGATGAACATTTGAATTGTAGCCTTATCTACTTATAAAATAGGAGCGAAACATCTCATCCACTAAAATATCGTTGTACAGTGTGTTCCCTGTAAATATGCTCGTAAAACTATGCATTGAATATCCCTGAAACTTATATAGCAAATACATTAAGCAATATTCTCCACAAACTGAAGTCCAATCATTCTGAATCCTATCAACATTCCAGTCCCATCTCTTACAATTCCTTTTCAAAAACTGGAGATGATATCGCTCAGGTGTTCGTCCATATGAATCAAAATATTGACCGATGCCATTCGTATCGATATGTACAGCTACCCAGTGTGAACCCGGTTTATCATCCGCATCCAAATTGCATATTATATACGTTGGTACATGGGTATACATAGGCAGTCTATTAGCAGCATAAACATTATTTTCTAGACTGGGATGAATCTTTTTCATATGTTTTTGTAATTCTAGTGTATCCATGATATTACTGTTATTAGCAGATTATTACAGTACCAATCTATTCAATGGTTGTCATAGGAATGTTCAATTATAGTGTTTTGTATAAGATTAAATAGGAAGTTTGTAATGAAATAAAAAATAGTAAATTGCATACAATTTGTTTTATTTAATTTTATAATGTTTCCTTTAGTTACATATACACAAAATGCATTAAGCATAACACATAAATCTAAAATATAACACACATTATAACCTTAACTACTATAGTCTACAGTAACATTTCTATTTTTATCTATTTCAATAATATTATCAAACTCAGCATAAACAATACAGTTAATTGTTTGTGTTAGTGAGGATTCAAGTCGTACTTCTAATCTTACACTACCATGCTTTATGAGATTCCAATGAGCTGATGAGTTAGCTGATAAATCAGGAGTTAAATCAAATGCTAAAAGACAGTAGCCTTTGGCATACTGTTCACGAGAGATTGCATTTCCTTCATTAAGAAAGTGAATACCAGTCCCCGAGAATAGAGTATGATATGCCGATGTGAATATATTATTATTAAAAGATGGTTGCAAAGCTTTTGAAGGTATTTGTTGACCATCAATATATAAGCTGAAAGAGTTAATACCATAGTTTTCAAAGTTAAATGGATTTTTAGTAAGTGAACCATTAAATGCGGAATTGTTCACAAATCCAATAATACATCTTTTGGGTACCTGTCCCAAGAATATATTATCAAGAGTTTTTCCTTGAACACCTGATGGAATTGTTAAAACTTTAACTTCAGCACGAGTAATAGGATATTTAGCAGTTGTAGAAGCTAAAACTTTCTGATGTGCGAGTAATACACTTGGATTAATTCGTGCTCTTCGAACAATAAGAGTTGCATCCGTAATGCAAACTTTAAACTTTTCATCATTTGACCCAGCAATTAAATTAAAACTCTCTCTTGACCGAACTAATTTTACACTCATTTCAACACCATTAATTAAAAATTTATCTTGATTGAAAATGTCACCATGAAGATGACCAATCATTTCTATTTCCCGGCTTTCATTAACTAATTCCTGTCTTTTAGCAAATCCTGTGTTTTTACCATCTGTGGAATCCATTTTGCCTGCTGTATCATCATACCAAAGACTACAAGTAAGATGAGATTGTTTAGCAGCAGGAGCATAGTTTAAAAGGGTTTCCATGTATGCTCGATAGGCATAGGTATTATTAGGTGGTGATACAAGTTTTTGGTTTAAATAAACATCGAGTTGACTAAAAAGTGAATGCAACCAATTATTTACAGGTGCTACTACTGTAGCTGATAACAAGTTTGTTGAATCTTGATTTAATACTTTTGCCTTTATGTGGAGTAATGTATGAGACAAATCTATGTAGTCATCGCCTGTTCCAGGAACTTGAAACTCGATAGGTCCATCATCAGCAAGAGATGAAATTGGTTTATAGTGAATCCACAATCCATTTTCAATGCTTGTTTGTGTGGACGGTAATGCAAACAAATCTAATTCTGACTTAACGCACTCACAAGAATGATTATGAAGGAAAGACATACTTAATTTGAAAATATATCTTTGATGTTTTTTGGTTTTAGACCAAGTTTTTTCGTAGCTTTCACTTTAGCTGTTAGTGGTGGAATGAACGAGGCCAATCGTTTTCTTTTAGTTATATACCCAGATCCTGTCATGTTTAATCGATCAATTTTGTTATCAGCCTTTCGTTTTAAGTTCGTACTAACTTGCTTTAGACGATCTTTTATTGAGGCTTCCATAGGACGGGCTTGAATCATATCCGATAAAAGTCCTACTCCAGCGTTTAATGCCTCCTTACCAACCACTCGAGCACCACTTGAAAGTAAAGGTAAAACTGATCTAAATAATCCTCCTAAGAAGCTCCCAATACCATGACCGCGTTGGTATGGTGAACCCTTATAAATTACTCCAACTCCTGATCCAGCTTGATGTGAATAATAATTTTCATATGGACATTTATGATGATCATGAGGAGAATACATTATTATAATTTGCGGAAATGTAGTTTAATACACACGGTCCCAAACTGGAATGGTATTTTTTGTCCTGCGCTCGATCTTATATCCATTTCCAGCGTATCGAACTCTCTTCGCATAACGGGTAAGTAGTGAGGTGGAGAGAAAACGTGCATTTTATACGCACCATAAATGTATTTTGAAGGATCTAATGAAATGACTCTTAATAGCGGAGTCATAACATCACCCACAATCTGAGGATCAATAATGTCGCAATATAGAAATAGTTGAGATGGTAACCCTAAATGTAAATTAGCAGGACACTTCCCAAAATTTCTGTCTAGGAGATTTGTATTTGGTTCATAACCTAGTTGTAAACTTAATTTGGGTGATAATGTTACGGATGTTATATTTTTATCCAAAACAGAAACAGACACAAATTTTGTTATTTCATCATAACGAAATTTCAAGTTCTCTCCGATACCATTTAATGCTCTCAAAATATGTTCAACGTTATCGTAGTTGGTAGCGGGAATATGTTTTTTGTAGTACACTGTTGATGGTTTATCTTCATTAGGAATTAACATGGTTTTTGTGATATATACAACATTTTCATGATCTTGAACAGTAAACATTGTGCATGGATATTGAAACTCGACAACTCCAACCAACCATTCACCTTCTAATTTCATAGCTTTTGGTAATTTTGTTGAAAAATTTGTGGTCTTGTTATCAGGAAAGTATTCCATTGAACTATTGCTGAGCAAAGTTAAATAAAAACTTTCTTTATTCATATTTCTTTTAAACTAGAAGCTAAAATCCAACTGTTAAATTTATCTGGATAACCTTTCCACTTCACTAATACTTCTTTTCTGGTGCCCGAATAACGAGTACCAATTATTTTATCTATTTTATATTGTGAGGTGGGGTTGTAAGTGACCTTCTGTAATTCTCTTTCATAAAAAGTACCAACTATTGGTTCATTTTGTAAATCTGTAATTGTATAAACAACCCATGGAGATCTATCAATTATTGAAGATATAATAAATATTTCATCACTCCAATTTGATTCATATCCTTTTTGGAAAACATGTTTATATTTAGTTATTCGAACATAATCACCCACGTTGAAATTTGGTTTTGAATTTTCTAAAGAAAGTTTGTTTGACCCTCTATCATAAAGATTAGTCCAAACTGTCATAATATTGTTGGAACTTACATCACATGGGCACATCTTAATACTCGAGTGAATGCTGTGATTATAAGAGTATATTAAATCTTGTAAAACATCTATATATCTATAAGTATTATTATGAGTGAAATAACGCCACATTTTCATTTTTAGAGTTCTTTGAAATCGTTCAACAATACTAGCCTTAATATCAGGATTGTTAGTGGTATAGTAATTTATCTTTTTGGATTTAAAGTATTTTTGTACATCTTTTGAAACAAATTCTGTACCTTTATCAGATTGTATGTGAGTAGGGGTTGAATTACTTTCAGTAAATATACTTTCAAAACATTCTTTAGTTGTTTCTGAGTTTTTCTTTTTCATTGGTCTTGCAAAAGCATATTTACTAAATACATCAATAACACAAAGTATGTAGTTGAAACCATCATTATATTGAGAATAAGTTCGCATATCACTTAAATCGGCTTGCCACAGCTCATTAATATTTGATAGAATGTACCTATTACGCGGGAATTTTTTCCGAATGGGTTTATGTAATGTATATGTTTCTTGTGATTGTAACCATTCCTTCACTTGCTTTTTATCCATTTTACCCTTCATAGCTTTTGATAATTTATCAATACTACCAAAACCAGCGGGGTTAGATGGATCATAATAAATCCTGTTAATTTCTTCTAGTACGGGGTCCATTTTTCCCAATCGATCTTTTTACGTATTTTAGTTATATATCTTTTATCTCCACTGCTCGGTGTAGAAAATTCTTGAACTTCAATCTCAGAGGTTTTGTTCAGATCTTTCGCTTGAAGTTGGTTAATAAACTCACATCTCTTTGGATTTCCAATATAAGTAAGTGGTACTTTAATATCTTTCAATGCTTTAGCAAATCTATCCCACCCTATCGGATCACTTTTTTTTAAGGGTCTAAGTGAATCATTTATTAAATCAACAATATTACTTCCTGGAATTTTTTCATTATCAATTATGACTGTGCCTTCATTATCCCAACGTATTTTACTTTTACTTGTTCCAATTAAGTTTAATAATGACTCACCTTTTTTATTATAAGTTTTTGGTATTAAACTGAGTATTTGTGTTGGTGAATACAGTGGATTTGCCTCACTTTCTATACTTTTAATGGAACCTTTCTCCTCCAACAAAGATTCAGCATCAACTGAACTTTTTAGATCTCTATCTTTATTTTTAAAACCAATTTTAGACTCATTTGAATATTCATTAGATGTATCAGAATAAATTGGTAATCTGAGTGGTTGACGATCCTCTTCGGTAAAGTGAAGGTATCTTTGTAGTGTTTGTAAATATAACATCCACTTCTTTCGGTCTTCCGTCTTACTATTCATAATATTTTGCATTTCAATATCTAATCGAGACAAATTACTTGTATCCTTATTTTCTTGTTTTAATTTTTCAATCAATCCAGGTTCAATAAGTATCATTTTCTTAGCATTTTCCATGTTAACTGGCTAGTCCACTTACTAATCCACTCAATATTGCACCTAATATTATTGGTAAGAAAGTCCCTCCTTTTTGTATAATAATATTTTTTCTTAGTTTATGTTTACACTTACGCACCAGTTTACGGAGTATATTTTTGTGTTTATTCAATTTTTGTTTATCTTGATCTTTAAGTGGTATCTTTCCTTGTAAAACGTTATGAATACATTCACAAATACAATTTATTTCTTTTTCATCACACGTTTTAAGTAATGCTCTTTGATGTTTTGGTTTAAGCGTATGCAAAGCATTTAGCAAATGTTTATGCGTTGTGACTCGACGATGCATCATTTAGAAATGATTTGAATTGTTTGATTCTTGGTGTATTTAAACTCTTTCGTGGGGACGTAGACTGTACAGTGACCATTAAATGGGAATACATTTGTCTTGATACGACAAAAATCATTTGTATTCTGTTTTAAATCTACCATTAAATATCCATGTGCTTCTAAAGTTGCATCCCTGTAGGCGTCTTCAATGAATTTTGTGTTATCTGGTGACACTTGTCGTGCTAAATATCTTATTTGAGTTTTATCTCGAGGGTTTTTAAAATAAATTATATAACTTGAGTTTAAAGAAATGTCTCTTTGACCTTTACCTTGATGAAATAAATTTTGTGTTAAATAAAATACACTAAGGTTCCGGTGATGACTGCCTTTTGTAAATATATCCACAATTCTTCCATCAGACTCTCTCATTAGATCATCAATAATAATAAGGTGTGGGTTTTCACCATCAAACATATTAAGATTTGGAATTCCTTGATGATAGTTAACATTTGGTAAATTATATAAAGGTTGCATTTCATCAAAGCACCATGTGATATGATTAAAATCACAATTACATATTTCCTTAACTGATTTTATGAAATTTGTTACAAAATTTGACTTCCCACATCCACTTGGTCCGGCCACAATAGCAGTAAACGGATGGATAAAGTGAAACATTTCACACGTCTAGAGTTTAAAGGGATGAAATAAAAAATGAAAATGTTGGTGTAAAAATTTAATATATATATTATATTGCTAAAAATAAATGATCTGTTTACTATTTCTAACACAATTAGTACTTATCAGAATTTCACAATCACCTCAACATCAAATTTAAGTACACAAATAAAAACTACAATTATTTTACATTATTTACAATCAAACAATACTAAACTATTATAAAACTATTAATAAACTATTATATAACATTATAGCAATATCATAATTTTTTTTACAATCAGTACAAATTTTGTATACACACACAGAAATAATAGTAAAAAGTCACTTATTTGTATATACACACAGAAATAATAGTAAAAAGTCACTTAGCGTAATTTATAATGTCCCCAAGCCAATGTATCAATGTTGTTGTTCATAATACATCGTTTGGTATCATTATATGATAAAGATGTTTTATTTATTTTTTGTGTAAAAATAGTGTGTTTGATTGACTTAAATCGAAGCATACTACAATATAATACATTTTTATTAAACAAACACGATTTGTAATTTTCCATATTCATTTTTTTGGTAACACTTTTGTTAACCCCTTTTGCCTTTGCTATAAATTTATCTTCTATTTCTAAGGCATACATTTTTGATCGCAACCCTACAAATTCCTTCAATACTTTACCATTATTCTCATCTTTAAAAAAACCTAACTTTTTTTTATTTATTTTTGGATATCCGTAAATATTATTTTCCGGGTAATCTGATGTATCGAAATAGTGAGGTAGATCTGGTTTTATATCCTCATAAAAATTGTCTGTAAAAATTTGATATATCAAACTATCGGTATCGGTGTACAATAACTTAATTTTATTATGAAACTTTTTAATCATGTAGTTGTAATGAAATTCATACATAAGGGTCTTAGATATATCTAAAATACAAAATCCTAAATAAATCGGCTTATCATAAATTAATTTTGTTTTACGTAATTGTATTGCAACTAAATGTTCTGAAAATATTGATAAACTATGGAACTCTGGTTTTGCAATCCAATCCTGAGCACCTAAAACTTTACCACGATTATCCCAGTGAGTTAGTAGTTTAACGTTTACTCTTTTTTCAATATTTTCCATAGTCTTACCGAAGACAGAATTATTCATTAATTTAAAAAAGTCTTTTTCGAAGTTTGATGTAGCTAACGTTCTCAAAGTAGTATTTAAGTCTATGTATTTCTTTAACCAAGAACTCTGTTTAAATTTTAAAATTCTATGTACTTTAATTAATTTCATTCCCATTTCAATGCATTGTTTTAAATTCCTGTAGTGAATGATGTATTTATTTTTATTATTTAAATTAGGAACTAATTTAGTTTCATTAGTATTACCCACACATATGTTTTCAGGACATAACGGAAAGTCAGAATGCAAATTATGAAGTTCATCAGGATATTCCAAATCAACTTCTAAAACATAACCGAAATCAGAGTTATCCGGCACATTATAATCTGTATTAGAATCTATCCATTCGAAACCGCCAACAGGAAGAGATTGAGACATTGCCCAACCATATAAATTATTCGCATCAAAATATGTTAGATATGAATTAGGTTTTTCACTATCATAATCCTCCATGAATTTATTATTTGCTCTAGCAAAACGATTGCTACACTGAGATACACCCCCTCTAATACCAGCTTTAAAAAAAGCAATTTTGTCATAGTCCGTTAACAATTCTAATTCTATTTTGGTAAATTTTAACATTGCATCCCAACTTAAACCTGGGGCAGTATAGTAATGAGCAGGATCTAATCCATAAGTTTTAATACAAAGCTTTCTAAAGTTTTCGAATACATCAGTCAAAAGTAAAACATCAGTTTTTAAATATAAATCGGAATAATCGGACATACTACTACACTTAAAATGTTGCCAAATATCTTTTGCATGATTATAATCATCATTTGAAATATTTGTATCTGTGAGTGAACTATAAAAATGGTGTTGATCAGGAAGTGATGGATGTTTCAAGCAATCACTATTACACATAAATTCATAAGGATAAATACCTTTCCGTCTTAAAAGTGAAAAATCTTCATTATTAGGATAGTTCCTTTTTAGTTCTGTAAACTGATCATCATTAAGATTTTTAGCTAGTTGATCTAAACTACACGATAAAAATTTCAATGAATCTACAAATCTTAAACTTACTGATTGATTATTATTTATTGTTAACTGTTTTGAAAATGATATGTATCGTTCTTTATTTTGCGGAATAACTTCAACTTTGCCATCATAGAGGTTTAATGCATGGACAATGAAATGAGCATCGTAGTGACTGAGGTTATGTAAAAATATTGGAATATGACGAGGGGTTCTGTACTTAGTACTACACACTTGATGTGCAACACCTCTAAAACTACCAGTGTACCAATCAAAATCGTTAAAAGGATCTCCATTTAACTCAGTTTCACAAATATGACACATGTTTGAATTTGAAATTTTAATTTTATCTTCATCTGATAATGGAACGGGACATTTTTGGAAACTATTTTTTTTAACTATTGTTTTCACATCTTCGCAAAGGCGATTCATAAACACTTGTGCACAGTTTGGCCCACTATACGTCTCATATTTTGATAATCTGTTATCATATGAACATTTAATGTAATAACCAAAACTATACACTTCATGTTTTTGAATATTAATTGTACTAGGCTTGGATGGATCGTTACTACATGATTCTATCGGGTTCAAAAATGCCTCAAAGTCTGCATAAACCACAAAGGGCATTTCCAACTTTTTCGCGAATTTATCAAATTTTAATTTATTATTTGAGGTTGCTTTACCAAACCAATTCAATTTGGAATCCTCGCCGTTTGGTAATTCCGTACAAATGTGAGCGCAATCATATTGTTGATGGTTATTAAGTCTTTCCTCTGATGGGAAATGAAGTAAACATGAATCACATATATAAACTGCATGATGATGACTTGATATTTGTGAACTAACTAATCGCGATAAGTTTTTAATATAACAGTAATGATTGTTAGTACCATTCGATATATATAGTAGGTTAATATGATTAGGTGTACGACATTTTGTTAAATATAAAGGACCTACAACAGAATTACACTTTTTTTCTTTATTATATTCTAGGCCAAAAACATTAATACTAATATTGTTTAATTTCTCTACTTTTGATATATCTGCAATTTTAACCGGAAAAGAAATACCAGTAAATTTTAGTTTATTTCCATGAATTGCGTAAGATGCTACCCGATCTACACTTTTACATACAGGATATAAACCAGAGAGTAATGCCCATTTAAAACACATATTATCATTATTTTTAACATTGATTACAGCTTTTTTTGATTTAATATCTTGAGGAAGGTCGATATATGAACTACCACGTAGGGGGTTGAATTTGTTAACATTCATATCTATGTATTTAATTTGACTAAGACTCCAACCACTATCTTTTTTTTCAAATTGACAAATTTTACCGACTACAGTGTCTATTAATGATGAATAAAAAATATTTAAGTCATCTCCCTGACAAATGATGTAATTAAACGTTTGAAAATCAAACGTATTTTTAATATCTTTAGTTTGTTGTATGAAATCAGCATGCAATATGAAGTTTATTTTTAAAATTGTATGTTGTTGAATACATTCATTTATCAAAAATAAGATATCGATTTTTAGTGAATTTAAAAACGATTCTGGTGTTTCAAAATATTGCCCCGATTGAAGTGTTTTACTATTAATTCTGTATGTTAAAATTCGATTACCAAAAGCGGTTTCAACAACTGTTACATTTGTTAATGAATTATGTGATTTTAAAAGATTATTTTTATGTGTATTACTTTTTAAATGGTTGTTTAGATACCTTTTATTAATATAAACATGACATGTATCACATTCCACCTTATTGTTGTCCACGTCATTGGTTTCAATTGATGATGTAGAAGCTCCCTCATCAAATTTTGCTTTCTTGGTAACCTTATTTTCATCTGTAGTGATACCTCGTTTGATACCTCTTCCAACTTGTTGTTGACTGTAACAAAAAAAGAAAATTATTAGATAAATCTTAAAATAAAACATTACTACAATAATATTTCTTATTGAGTTTGTACTTCTAATACTTACATTAACGTTGTTTCAACCATCAAACATTGATTATACAACTCATCATCATACGATGAATCGAACAGATCACGCTTCTCCATTTCATCACAAACTTTATGCAGCTCCTGATTGAATTCGCTGTTGAATTGTTCTATATTCTCTTCAATGGGTGCGGAAAAGAAAGCACTGGTGCACATTTCACTAAAGTTTTCCATCTTTATAATAAAGAAGAAAGTATGTAGCACAGTAAGTAACAGTTAAGTGTTGGTAGAGTAACTGATACTCAATTTAAAAAATGTTCAATATTTATAGTCTAGCATAGGATTAGGAAAGTTTTGTAAAATCTAATGAGTACATGGAAGTAATTTAAGAAAACAGAATCACATTAACTAATGATCATTGTTAAAATAGTAACATTAACTAATGATCATTGTTAAAAAAGTATTTTTTCACTTTTTCACTTTCTGCTATTGTCTTTGTAATATTGTATACGAGGGCGTTTGTGTTGTCATAGATGCTATCCTTATTTTTCTTTACGTAATATTTAATCCTCGTGGTAGCGTGCTTCCAGTGATCACTAGTTGGAATCTTGGATAGTTTCTTCATATCATACATTTCAATTTTTATGAGATGCATCGCTTGGTCTCCGTCATCAGAATTTGTAGAGATGTATGATACGCCATCTCTAGCAGCTCGTGCCACAGTTGACGATAGCAGCTTCTTCCTTTTTATTTTTGGTGCCACTTCAAAAAATTGATCAATTGACTGCAATTTCCTTTTTCCGCCATCGTCTGTGTTATTAACGATGATGTCATCACTCTCTTCTTCGTTTTGAGGAGAGAGTGGCGAGTAGTAACACAGTTTATAGGTATTTTCATCGAAGTTGAATGATTTCTGCAACAACAGAGTTATCGCGTTAATATCAATTTGTTTACACTTAGTCTGACACACACACACACACATGTAAAGAGAAATACAAGTAAGTTTGTCAATAGAATAATCACTTACCTCCATGATCATTGATGACACAAAACACAACACAAACGTAGTATTGGTAGACGTATACAATCCACTGTGGTCCAACGACCATAGACTGACTGCATGACTGCAACTGTTCGATCATATATAGCACCATTCTTATCTAAAGCAAATTCTTAAGTACAATGAAACTGATTGTAACTCTATGAGTCAACAAACTTATCTCACGTTCCTTCGCAAATGGCATCAACCTGCTTTGTGACTCTCACAAAAGAATGCGATTAAATATTAACAAAACGAAACTGATAGTAACTCTATGAGTCAACAAACTTATCTCACGTTCCTTCGCAAATGACATCAACCTGCTTTGTGACTCTCACAAAAGAATGCGATTAAATATTTACAAAACGAAACCGATAGTAACTCTATGAATCATCAAACTTATCTCAAATTGCTTCGCAACAGGTATCAACCTGTCATACTCTATTCTCGGGGACTGGTATTCACTTTCTTAATGAAGGAAATGCAATCTCTCGTGAACAGTATGCCAAAGGCTACTGTCTTTTAGCATTTGATTTAACTCCTGATTTATCAGCTAACTCATCAGCTCATTGGAATCTCATAAAGCATGGTAGTGTAAGATTAGAAGTACGATTTGAATCCTCACTAACACAAACAATTAACTGTATTGTTTATGCTGAGTTTGATAATATTATTGAAATAGATAAAAATAGAAATGTTACTGTAGACTATAGTAGTTAAGGTTATAATGTGTGTTATATTTTAGATTTATGTGTTATGCTTAATGCATTTTGTGTATATGTAACTAAAGGAAACATTATAAAATTAAATAAAACAAATTGTATGCAATTTACTATTTTTTATTTCATTACAAACTTCCTATTTAATCTTATACAAAACACTATAATTGAACATTCCTATGACAACCATTGAATAGATTGGTACTGTAATAATCTGCTAATAACAGTAATATCATGGATACACTAGAATTACAAAAACATATGAAAAAGATTCATCCCAGTCTAGAAAATAATGTTTATGCTGCTAATAGACTGCCTATGTATACCCATGTACCAACGTATATAATATGCAATTTGGATGCGGATGATAAACCGGGTTCACACTGGGTAGCTGTACATATCGATACGAATGGCATCGGTCAATATTTTGATTCATATGGACGAACACCTGAGCGATATCATCTCCAGTTTTTGAAAAGGAATTGTAAGAGATGGGACTGGAATGTTGATAGGATTCAGAATGATTGGACTTCAGTTTGTGGAGAATATTGCTTAATGTATTTGCTATATAAGTTTCAGGGATATTCAATGCATAGTTTTACGAGCATATTTACAGGGAACACACTGTACAACGATATTTTAGTGGATGAGATGTTTCGCTCCTATTTTATAAGTAGATAAGGCTACAATTCAAATGTTCATCAATAATTATTTTTATATAGCAAAATGGACAAATGGTCGCCAAATACACAAACCAGTAGATAATAAGCAACAACATTTTGGAAATAAAAATGGCAGTAAAATGAATGTGTTTTATTGATGATTCAGAATAGCGAGGTAGCTCGTAACAAAGTTCGATACATCAGATTACCCGGAAAAATAATTGGGTTAGGTTAGGTTAGGTTAGATTTTGATAAACAACGCCAGAAGCGAATCGCTTTTTAAAAAAGCAACAATTAGGTTAGGTTAGGTTAGACTTTGATAAACAACGCACGAGCCGAGCGAGCAAAGCGAGCGTGCCGCGGCAGCGGCCGGCGAGTGCCAGAAGCGAATCGCTTTTTAAAAAAGCAACAATTATGATAATATAGTACGATAATATATAAATATAGTTATACGATTTTAGACGTATTTTTTCTTGAATATAATAATACATCGTTTGGTTAGAATAGTGAGGTAGGTCATAACAAAGAAGTTTAATACAAAAGCAGTGATAAGCGAGGTGCACAATGAGTAATAGATAAGAACGCCGGACGGTGTAATTAGCTAATAGGAAAAGGTGAACCATGGGACGCTAATGACCCACCGGATATCAATTAGATAAGAGTTAATCGATCTGCACATCTCCGAAACCGTGCATCCTATCGCTTCGGGAGTGAGTGCTATCGACTCAGCGTGGCCGCTTTAGTGGGAAAAGAGTCCAAACTTTTTTTTTTTTTTTTTTTTTTTTAGGATGGGGTACCACTGATTTGCGGGTTCGCCAACACGTGATTCGCCGGTTCTGGCGCTTGCGCCAGAACCGGCGAATCACAACTACTACTATGAGTAAAAATCGCCTCAATGGTTTGGCCATGATGAGTGTGAACCGAAAACTTATACATGGAAACTTACTAGATTTTAATAATAAAGTGGCCGAGAAGTTTACAATGAATCCCCGAAAATTATACATGCGCTAATAACCTTGACCATACTTGACGGATCTCAAACCTCTCCCGCTGCACCTTCTTTTTTCCTCGCATTTTGTATTTAAAAAGATACCAATCAGTGAAACAAAAAATCCTCGTCAGGGATTGTTGTGTAACTGATAATTTATTAAACATAAAATTTTCAGAGCTCTAAGTCAGCAGGTTACGAAGTTTATAGAGTATTTGCGGAAAAATCGATGACCACGGCACATTTTTTTTCTAGAAATCTATTAACTTTGGAAAAAAGTCCTCGCGAGCAATTAAAGATCAAAGACCATCCTATTTTATATATTTTTTTCGGTATTGTGCTTTATGTTGTACCAGACTTTATAGAGGTTGAACATAGTCGAAATTGCCGGGTAACGCCTTAACCTAATATAATCAAACAACGACCACTTTAGTATTAAAATCTGGTAATTAAAAAAAAATACGCTGTACGCTGTACATTTATTCAAATTCAAACTCCTTTTTATTCTATTTTTCTAATAAATGTTATTATAACTTATTTACAAGCTTTTTTATTGCATAGTCAAGAGCTCGTGCTCGTGTAGCTTTACACATTGGACTCTGTCACAGGACTCTGTACTGTCACAGAATATAAACAGGATAGAGCAAGTTTTTAAAAACCAAACAGAAAACTTTTTTTATGTGATTTTATTTTTTTACGGGCTCTTGAAGTTTTGAACATACTGGGGAACATATCTTTCTTGGCATTTAATTATTTTTTTTATTCCATTCAAAGATCTAACGATAGTAAATGTTACCATACTGAATTGGCCTATCTTTCAGCTTAGCACACAAAAAAAAAATCAAGCATCTACCGCAATAATTTACGTCACCATGAGTAAAAATCTCATCGTCGTCACTCGGCGATAGGTGAAAAATTGAAAAAAAAACCTCATAACTCCGAAAATACGAAAAATCGCATAACATACATGGGGGTGATTACTGATTCGGATAGCCCTCTAGGTCCTCTACCTCCTGGCTTCAGTATATCCATACTTCTTGGGACACCCTGTATGTTTATTGTTTATAGTACTAAGATACTGTTGTTATTACAATCGCTGTAGATGTAAGGCTCGTAGTACAAGTGGAAAGCTTCATGGGCTGTCGACTTTACCTACAATTCATACCTACTTTTCTCATTCATAGAGAATGAGAAAAGTATGAATTGTAGTAGGTAAAGTCAACTTGCCCCCCCCTGCGCCATCGGCTGGCGACGCCCTTGTGTATACCCAACATTATTTTTGAACATCTTTTTGAATAAAAATTGGAAAATTTAAAATGTAAAAATATATAGGTACCTAAGTAGGTACCTATACCTTTTCTAGGTATGTTATTTGGAGAATTTATAGAATATTTAATTATGCATTAGAATATTTTTAACGTTGTTATTTTTGATCGAAGTTAATGTCATTATAATTTGACGAATTCAGATAATTTTCTGACCTATTCAAAAAATGATAAAACTACAATTTAGGTAGGTACTTTTATCTAATACATTTCCTAAGCAAATCTACTTCCTTGACCGAATACACAATATACAAGTATAAGAGAAATCCACAGCTGTTTATTCAGTTTATGATTACTAAATAAAGGGAGAAGGGATGACCGCTAAGAGGGATGGGGTGGAAATCTCGCTTATTTTGCGTCGGGAAATATTTCAATATCTTATTATAGATATAATATTGTATTGCAATTTGATTCTAAATAGTTGAATGTGTGACCATAGAATGAAGTCCAATTGAAGCACTATTTGATACACAAAAGCTCTATACAATAGTTATTTGCAAAACGCTTTTTTTTCGCAAGTACGGCGTACCTACTTATGTATATTTCTAAATTTGGATAAATTATACAAATAAATTGGAAACAAGTAAAACATTTCATATCATTAAAAATAAATGCACAAAAATGACTTAGGTAAATACAATACTGTATAAGTAAGTAATAAGGCTAATGAGCCTTAATAAAAATAAAATAAAATAAAAATACTCTTCAATTCAACCAAAACATAGGTTAAATTTACCGCCCTTAAACCTAACACTAATCCAGACCTAACTACAACCCTAAACTGGACACTTCTCAATCACCAAAAACAAAAAAAAACTCCCGCCAAAAAAGTACATAGCACATAAATAAACGTTCGCGCACCAAACAGCGCATTACATTACAATACAACTATCATTACCCCACTATTGATTCCTAATCCGCACTTCCGCTTACGCAACCCTCCCCGGTTGCCCCAGTGGAGTCGCCCGCTTGACGAATGATCGGACGTAAAGCCTCTATTTTGTTACTCTGTGCCACGGCGCGGCGGCTCTGTTTTCTTTAATCTGTGCTTGGGTGTGGGCTGTGGATTTATTTTTAGATTGCATTGTTTTTGGATATAGACTATAGAATTGTAATTGACGTGACATTAAAAGGAATATAATTGCAGAAATATTTGCGTTTTATTTATTTTCAGAATAAATTGCGTTTTATTTATTTTCAGTATTTTTTTTATTATTACCAACCTATTTGTTATTTATAAACTATGTACCTATTGTCATTGGTCAGTCTCTACCTCTCTATCTAACCATCTTCGTGCAAAAACACCTTTATTTCTGCCAGTGGCGGTACGTTCATACAAGCCGAAAAGCCCGGCTTGCCTTAGAAATTCGCTACGAGACAGGAAAATACCCATATTCACGTTTGAATATTCGCGCGCAATGAGCAATTCATAATTTGCTCCGAAATTCAATGAAAACTCGCCTACAATATAATATATAATACGCCTAGCATAAAACAATGACGAATTCGAGTAAACTTTTTAATTTCATCCTTCTTCATATCGGAATAAGGTCGTACCTTTTATTTTGACGTTACAATCTAAATTGGATGGATTATAAACAGTGCGGTGTCTCGCTTGCACGCGTGGGCTTTTACCGGGCTTTGCGCTCATCTCTTCTAACGTATGAAATTTCGCCCGAGTAGCTACATACCTAGCTATAGAACTCTATAGCAATTTCTATGGCGAAAAAAGCCCGGCTTTAACAGTGTGAAGATAGTTACGATTTCGCGAACGAACGTCGTGAATATTATTGTTATTATAGTTTGTTTGAGCGGGTGATTACCGGTGTAATTTAGAGTAAGTTTTTCGAATTTTGTGGTAAAATGAGTGTCGCGACAGCAGATTGTGTTGTAAATTGTGATGGTTTGCTTTGTGCTCAGCGGGGGAAAGGTAAAATCATTAAACTTTACTGAAAAACAACAATTAATTTCTTCATCAAAACCAACTCCCGATTTGTGCATTACCGAAACTAGTAAGTCACATAAACGAAATTTGAATAATTGTAATGTTTACGAACGATTTCGTGAATGAGAATTGCTTAGAAGAAGCCTTTCCCCAGCTGTTGAAACTTGCACATTTGGTAGTTACGATTCCTGCTGGTAAGTAGGTAGTAGTACCTACTTCCACGGAGCGTGCTTTCTCATCGTTAAATCGTATTCATAGCAGGCTATGAATACGATTTCATAGGTACTTATTAATTATTAAGAAATACACAAGGCCAAGAACGCCTTTCTGAATTAGGTATCAATAATTGCCATAGAAAATGAGCTGTTAGGTATGTAATTGAATTCTAAAACAAACGCCTACTTTCTATAATTCCGATGTTATAAAATCTTTCCTTCAGAAAGATTGGCGTTTTGAATTAGAATATAAATGATCTGTACAATTTTATTAATGATATAATGTCATACAGTTTAATATAATTTATCGATAATGATAAACGTTTGACTCAACTGTTTGCGGGCGCGCGTGAAAATTTAAAAGATTTGATTCGGTATGTTCACGTTTTTTTATAAGTTTTATAACGAACATAATTACACAGTATACCTAGGTAGGTATCTTATTCATGAAAAGGGTACCCATCAAACACTTTTAAAAATTTGGGCTTGCCCAGTCCTTACACCCTAGGCACGCCACTGATTTCTGCCCTTGTTTGATAATGTATAATGGATAATGTATAATGACAACGGTTTTATCTGTTCATACTTAGGTTCGAATTAAACGAACCATCGATGACTCCTTTCTAAATATACAAAATTTTCATACATGTAGATAACCGTTAGATTTACTAAACAGTAATCATTAAATTAGAATGTTATATTCCACATTAAAATATTTCATATTTAAAACGTGTTCACAAGAAATGATAGCAACAAGTTATATCGAATATAAAACTCTCACAAATCACGTACAAAATATAAGACGCAATAAAATTACAATATAGACGACGCACGTCGCATTTCTATGAACGTCACCTAGCTATAGGTGCGTCTACGAGTGTATGGTCACGCTACGATGTGAAACGTCACTAAATAAATTATTGGTACCTACAAGTTAAAAAAATAACCAAAATATTTATTTACATGAAAGCAAAATATTCAATTTAAAATGAATTGATTCATTTATGAAATAGATAGAAAAATCATAAGATTAACACACTAATAATTATTGTCTCTCATTTATTATAAGTAGAGGAACTGCAGCAAATTTGGAATACTGCATGTAAGTTGGAATACCTTGGATACTCAATTATTATAAGCGCCATCTGTGTTTTCTTCTTGCAAGATTATCGTCACACCCCATACGAAGCTAATGAGTACTAAAAACAGACTGCCATCTTGACATTCCGGCTGCCAGCCTCGTAGAAGCGAAACGTCAATGTTCAAATTTTTTTCGGTACGAAAGCAATCAGTGATAATCATTTACTATGATATGTAAAATCTTTATTGTAATTATTTAAACTAATAAGCGACCTTTTAAGTTTATGGTTTTACTTTTATTTTGTTAATATTTCTGAAATAAAAAATGTGATATGAAATTTTAGGTAAGGATGTCATGTTGTTAATTTGGAATACCGAAAGTGAATATAATTTGGGATATTCCAAATTTTATGCACATTTTTGTAAGAAGATATCCAATCTTGTTTTTTTCTAGAAATTTCTGTATCCCATAAGTACAGCAAGAGAAAGAAGTGAGACAAGGAGGATATGTCCGCGGCTATTATCGCTGTTCGAGAAAAGAGAATGGGATACTTGGAGGCAGCTACACACTTTAACGTTCCCAGGTCAACTCTTTCGATTTGTTAATAACTAGGACTCCTCGATTGAATCTATAACGAATAAAGCCGTTGGTCGAAGGCCTGTTTTGGGTACAGATGTTGAAAACATGCTGGTTGAGTACATAGTAACTATGGAGAATAAGTTTTATGGGCTGACCAGAATGGACGTGCGTCGTTTGGCATATCAATAAACTATAAAAAATAATATTCAAAACGCTTTTACGGATGGATTTGCTGGAAGATACTGGCTAAAGGGATTTTTAAAACGAAATAAGGAAATTTTGTCCTTAAGACAGCCAACTGGAACTTCTCAAGCAAGGGTTCAATGTATGATTTAAGTTCCTAATTTAACACTGATCTGTGATTATTGTGACTGATTATTACTTAATAATTGTATTAGTGTAAGCTATTTTGTTATAAAAATAAGATTTTTTTTATATATTAAGGAAAAGTGTAAGCAATATCAAAGAAGAAAAGGTGATCATAATTTGGAATACTATATTCCAAATTATATGCACCATAAGTCAAATGAAGCTTTTGGAGTTTATTAGTTTAATTCAAATTTTGATATTGTTCTTAGTTTTCGTTTTGCTTTATTCTTTCTATTATTAAAGTTTATTAATTTTCTAACCATTTGATGTATTTTTTATTGGGCTAAGCCATTTTATTTTCTACTTATTCCCAAAAAACAAACCGGTATTCCAAATTTGCTGCAGTTCCTCTACCTATCGGGTCATCTACGAATAATTTTTACGTGAAAATCCCTTTTGCAATTTGCAGTATTTATTCAGTAAATTAGAAGAGTAGGTATTTTTTTTTTAATTTACGCGGCTGTATGTGTTTAAAAGAAAGAGATCAAGAAATATTAAAGTACCTATCTAATGAATTATAATGCACGATGATGCATTTGGTATGTCTCACCATAAATAGTAATAATTATATATTTTATTCCTACTTGAAAGACAGACTCTAGATAGAGTGCATCTTACTCAATTCTTGTTTATTTTCTAAAAAAAATATGCAAAATTGAGAGAAATATCATAAAATATTTTCCCATTTCGCAATTCTATAGAATTTACATTATCTCTACAAAGCGCTACAGAATAGGCGCGCATCGAGCAATCCAGCTTCGCATGCAACCGTTATAATATATCAATCGTAGACGTTCACAGTTCGCGTCATATAACGCAATCGATTTCTATGCAAGCGTGCGTCAGGGCTTTTTGCATAGCCGCGTCAAGTCTGACACCCTGCCGCCGCAAGCTTCCGTGCATGTGTCCGGCTCGCGGGGCGTGTGGGCGTGCAGGCTGCACCGCCCCCGCTCCCCCCCGACACCCCCGCACTACCCCCCCTGTTTATTCTCGGCCCAGTGGCGGGGAGACAGTCGCCCGCGTGACGCGCTACGGATCGCACGTGCGTACATCACGAACAAGCACGGCGAACGGTGCATTCAATACCGGACACCGAACAAAAAATTGTACGAACCCCAAATTATTTTTATACACCAATTTAATCGCGTCAAAATCACTTGTCGGCTCAAAAGCGACGGTATTGCGGAAAATGCATTTCCCGGGTGCAAAGCGCAGGCGATAGAGCGGGCGGGGAGGGTGCAAGCGATGATGGACATCGTATTGATTTCTATCTGCCCGCTCCTCCCTTATTGTCGCGATGCAGGGCCAGACATCGATCGTTGCACCGGCCCTAAATTAACACCCCGCGGTCGCGCTCGCAATCACCCCCGACGTTCAGACGAGTAATAGTGTTGTGTTAATTGTCATTAACCTCACGTGAGCGGAGGTACATGCGTAAATGATCGACACAATTATGTATTAATTGATCGTTTCGACTAAGACTCGAACAATTATCTAAATTACTAGACGATTATATAAATGACGCAACGTTACAATTTAGTATTTAATCATAAAGTGCATACGTGAATATTAGTTAGTAAATAATACCGTCGCTTTTGCCGTTCCGAGCGCGCTCTGACCACAGATATTTTGCAGGACGTTAACAATACTCGGCAACTGGAGCTTTAAGCGTGTTTCACGCACCTGATTTTCGGCGAGAAGTGAGAAAAAGGCATTAAAGTGGCGACGTTGGGCGCGCGCGTGGAATGCGCAGGAGTGGATTTATTTAATTCGCGGCCACGCACAGATTCCGCCGTGTCTCCTTCGGAACACCCGGCCATGGCGACCGAAACCGGTGAGTACATGCAATTTTACAAAAAAAAAATATTTACATACCATTTTGTAATTACTCTATATTTTTTCATTAATCTATGAATTACTCTATTTTTTTCATTAATCTATGATATACTATAATCTAGTCAATTTTTCTCTTAACTCATAAATTATCCGAAAACACTTAAAAAATAGCAAATACCTAGTCTCCAAGATTATCCTCTTAAATTCCGCAACTGCCGTCAGTAGTTTGGCCGTAAAATTGTAACGAACAGTACCTAATGTTCGCGCGACGTAATCCTAAGATCTCCGCATTATTTTGATACGAATTATTTCACGTAGGTACAATTCCGTCATTCTGAGTATTTCACACTTCTAGTTAACTGAAAATAAACGTTACGCCCTTTCTATTAATCTTATGTCTCGGTGTTTATTTTGAAAGCGCTGTATATAATGTATAATGTAGTACAGGTACGTCATATAATACCTAATACCAGTTAATTCGGACTACGAGATTTTACGTGCGTAGCAATTTTTTTGTAATGTTTTAAAATTAAAAAAATAATTTAATCAAAAAATGTACATAATATTTTTCCTATATCTCAATATTCAAAAAAATCATTAGTTTTATGAATAGAATTTATTAAAAGGTATAAAAAATAAGTTATGAACAAAATAAGAAAAAACCATCATTTTTTTATTAGAATCTAAATCGTAAATCACATTAGTATCTTCAATTCTTATGTGAGATTCGGTCAATAAATATTTTAAAATTTACTTAGGAATGCTTATAAGTTTCCACAACCTTTTTTGAACAACTGTAACAACCTTTTTTGAATAAATTTTAATGTGTCCAAAAATTATAATGCGCGATCTTATTTTTAGCGCACGGTTTTGCTTAGAAATCGTGCATTACCAATTTAAAATACTGATTTTTTTTTGGAAAATTTTATCATCCTTAACTAAAAACATTTAGACAGACAAACTTAAATTAATCCAACTTTTAATAACATACTTACGAATTCCACACACACACGCCATTTTATGCCAGCACATTTTTTTGTATAATTTTGAACATTGTTCAATTTAATAACATAAAACCAATGCGGATTTTGTAGTGTTCCTTTCTAAAATAACGTAAGTATAATAAAAAAAATATGTTTATTTAGATGAATAAACAACGAACAATGTTTTCCTTGAAATTGTATGGTTTTAGTAAAATTCCTAGTACCTAATTACGCTATGCTACAAAATTCGGTGCGATGCTACGCTGAGTCACGCTCGTACATTTTTGTTGATCGTTAATACGAAAGCTTAGAACAAAACAAGATTAAGGAATTGCGCAATTTGCAAATCTACATTAATAACATAGGTAATGTAATTTAGTCATTTTATTTATTTAGTAAGACTTAGAGATTAATTGAATATAATATTTAAAAAAACTGTAAATAAAATCATCCACTATTACACACACTTTTACTACAATATTTATTATTTAATTAATTTGATTTTTAACGAAATTCACATAGTTTATACAATTTAACAGCTTTCATACAATTTCAAGTATCATTCGCTGCATTATAGGTACTCTACATAAAATAGTTATAAAAACCAAGAACAAAATTTAAATTCATTAACTAATTAAGTACAACATGATAAATTAACGCAAAAACAGCCAAACATTTTAATCCTATTAAAATGACTTCAATCAAACCTTTAAAATTACTCCGCGATAAAGCCTTGATTATAAAGGTATCTACGCATAATGTACAGTTGTTTACCAACAATATCACGGAATGTATGACTTGATATGAGCCTCAATTCAGGACCCCCCAGGAGGTGGCAACCCCTTCCACACAGACCATGTATAATAATAAATAGTATTTGGCTATTTTTGTAGAATAATAAATCATTGTTTACATTAATTATCATATTTGTTTCGGTAATTGTGTGTAAAAGCGTTATGATTATAATTGTACTTATTTAACTATGTTTTATGTGGTCATTAATTATTAATTTTTCAATCTTCAAGCGTAGAGTGAACAGGTACGGGAAGCGCGTTCCATCTTAGACCACATCTCAGCTTAACATCAGGCGAGATTGTGGTCAAGCGCTTCCCTATTCTCAATAAAAAAAAGAAAAAAATCTTATTCAACAGTATTCTTTTAACAAATAAGATGATGATGATGATATATCTATGATGATGGCATACAATTGACTTAATTGAAGTGAAACTTCTTTATCGGGGTTGGAAAAAAATTTAGTGTAACATTTTTTCGTTACGCGTGACATTTTTCCGTTACGCGCCATCTTTTTCTTATCCCTACCACGCGTGATTCGACGGATTTCTGTAAAGTTGCATATAGTAAGTTATTTTTTGAAAAATAAGGTCATAAAGAACACACTTCTTACGTGTGTACAAGCACACATTTTTTTACTTCACAGTAACTGCAATTTTAATTAATTTTTGCTGTAGCAATATGCTGAATTAGAATGTTTACAACATACATTATTAAAAATAAACTGCATCAATAAAATCTAGCAATATCAATTATTCAATTAGATAACGGTAATCATTAACAAACTAGACATATCTGAAGTATTTTGCTTAATTATTGTAATTAATTTCGCATGAAATTTGAATGAAATCAAAATTCTTTACAATTCTCGGAAACGTTAAACGAAACTGCAATTTTAATAATTGGCTGATATATAATCTGTATTAGTTATTACGAATGTTTATTTGTCTGTAAAAACCCAATATATTAGTGAACTAGCTTTCCGCCCGCAGCTTCGCCCGCTTTGTCTAAAACATAATAAATTATATACTAAAACCTTCCTCTTGAATCACTCTATCTATTTAAAAAAAACCGTATCAAAATCCGTTGCGTAGTTTTAAAGATTTAAGCATACATAGGGACATAGGGACAGAGAAAGCGACTTTGTTTTATACTATTTAGTGATAATGCAACTTGCAAGTTGCAACTTGCAAGGCGTGTCGTTTCGCCCTGTGTCCTTTAAAATCCTCTAGGATTAAAGGTGAACGGTCGGACAGTAAAATGTATTCAACCACATTGTTTTGAATATTTTCGCATAATTAAATGTAAACTGGAATGTTTTACGCAAATTATTATAATAACTTTGTAAAGTTGTTAAAATTAATAGTTACTATTAAGTATCATAGATTAAATCTATACTAATATTATAAAGCTGAAGAGTTTGTCTGTTTGTTTGAACGCACTAATCTCGGGAACTACTGGTCCGATTTGAAAAATTATTTCGGTGTTAGATAGCTCATTTATGCTACGGCCACACTACCTTACCGTCTACCGGGCTGTTACCGCAATAATTATGGCATTATATTACCGTCTAAATTACTGCATGAACTGATGTGGTTACACTAGAGTTTACCTAGATATGGCGGTAATTATTGGCATTTACCGCAGCAAAAAAAATATTAGTTAATAATTAATATATAATATGGTTTTTGTAATAATTCATCAAGGATTCTTTCTTTTTCAAATCATCTATTGTACTTGGAAATGATAAATTTTGTTTGATCCGACGCCACGCATCATTGTGTACACTGCGATTTTTATAGTGCTTCTGTCGGGTATCCCAAAGAGAAGAATTCCAAGAATTCCAAAAATTAGCGCCATCGAGCGCTTTTTCATTTGACCACTCCATGTCGGTCGATACGTGCGTCGCCGGTCAGCTCATATTGCACACTGGACAAACGGTAGTGTGGCCGCATACGCAATAATTACCGCGGTAATCTTCTTTGATGTGCGAAAGAATACCGCCGCCGGAGCTATTGCCTACCGCCATTTGTCATATTGATTGGCATTGTAGAATTATGGCCATAAGTCGTGGTTACACCTAGGTGTTGTTAAAGTTGTGGCAATAATTATTGGCATATCACGGTAGTGTGGCCGTAGTATTATCGAGGAAGGTTATAGGCTATATTATATCATCACGCTACGACCAACAGGAGTGGAGCCACCGCGACCGGGGTGAAACCGCGCGGAGCAGCTAGTTTTTCATAAGCTTCGGTATTTTTCCCGTTAACAATATGACAAAGTAGAGACATTTCTTCGTTTCTCTATCATACTGGATTTTCCGTTGAGAGACGAGGATGTTTATTTGCCTCAAAACTGAACAATTGATTCCAAATTTTTTCGGGTTTTCCTTATATTTATAATATCTATTATGAAATTTCTAAATCTTTTCAAGTTAAGAACTATTTCGGACCATGGCAATCTTTTGATATAAAGTAAAGCTAGGTACGCGTATTTTTAATTCAATACAATATATTTTTATCCAAATCTTTATTCAATTTGTAATACATGGCAATAACAATGTCTGTAATTCCGCTTCCCGCCTCCCGCTAAGTTGACAATTTTAAAGTCAGTTTCACAATTTTATTCGACATTTCGCATGGTCATGAATAAAATCACATACATAATTGCACAGCTGGCCGGTTGTGTTTTATTTTAAAGTCAAAGAAGTTTATTGTCGAATCAAAAATCAATAACTTTCCTCTTAAAAACTGTTTCACGCTGCGCTTTACTAATCCTATCCTACTAATATTATAAATGCGAAAGTTTGTGAGGATGTGTGTGTTTGTTACTCTTTCACGCAAATACTACTGAAGCGATTACAATGAAATTAAGCACACATATAGAGGGTAACTTGGATTAACACATAGGATAGGTTTTATCCCGGAAATCCCATGGGAACGGGAACTATGCGGGGTTTTCTTTGAAAACGCGGGCGAAGCCGCGGGCGGAAAGCTGGTATCACATAAAAATGACTTCGCACTCTTTATGACAAATGAGTTGAAATGATAATTAAAATAATGAATCACACTTTAATGTAGAGCCTTTTTCATTGAAATTTATGAGTCAGTATCGACCAAAAACGTTAATTCCTACTTGCATAGGTAAGCTCAAATTTAAATTATTGTTATACCTGTATAAAATTAGGTAACACTATGTAACCTTTCCTTATTTAGGTACTTGATAAAAGAAAAACCATTGTCTTTGATATTTAAATGTGTGTTTATAAATTTGTACTTAGTTAATTGCTTATTACTTATTTTTATTTTTTATTGAATTTACATCATTTCTTATTGAATCTGCGCTCTTATTTTTTCGTCAAACATGCCAGCTTCTTAACTTTTTTTTCTCGTTCTTTTTTTGAATTTATTTTCTCATCAAACGTGCCAGCTTTTTATCATTTTTTTTTTTCGTTCTTTATTGTTTTTATTGTGTTATTATTTTTCGTTTGCCAATACACACTCTGCCCTGTAACACTAGTGTGGCACCCAGGCGGCGCCGCGGCCGGTGGCGAGCAGCAGTACTCTCTGCGGTGGAACGACTTTCATTCGGCGATAGTTTCCTCGTTCAGGCGGCTGAGGGATGAAGAGGACTTCGTTGATGTGACCCTCGCTTGTGCGGGCGCTACTTTCACAGCTCATAAGGTGGGTTGTGTTTTTATGTGATTTTTAAGGGACAACTGAAAGTACTGGTAAAATGTTGTAGCTTAATTTACGTATTGAAAATTAATGAAATTAATTAAATTGAAATTTACCAACATTAAGTAAGGTATTCGAAAAGTTAATATTAAACCAATTGACTAGTCACTTTGCATCTAATAATTTGTTGCACACCAAACAGTTTGGTTTCACAAAGGGGCGCTCAACCACAGATGCTGGAGTTGCACTACTAACACATATGTATATAAGGCATGGGAAAACTCAAAAAATGCTTTGGGGATATTTTGTGACCTCTCCAAGGCATTTGACTGCGTTGAACATTGTACTTTATTGCGTAAACTTAATCACTATGGGATTAAAGGAAAAGCTCAGAACCTCATAGCCTCATACCTGCATGATAGGATACAAACTGTAGTTGTTAATGGAGAACGTTCTAGCGGTGCGTCAATTTACATTGGTGTTCCACAGGGATCTATTTTAGGACCCTTCTTGTTCTTGGTATATATCAATGATCTACCTTATTATTTACAGGATAAGTGTGAAATAGTTCTGTTTGCAGATGATACCTCATTAATATTTAATGTGGATAGGCATGACCCAAATGTTGGCTTTTTATTATAATATATGATGTTACATATTTAAATTGTAAAACTGACATGATTTAAAAGAGCAACTATGGAGTTTCTTGCCGGTTCTTTTCCGTAGATACTGCTTTCCGAATCGGTGGTAAATGTTGAAAATATGTAATGAATATATAAAGTGCTTCTATAAGAAGTCTAATTGAATAAATAAATGTTTGAGTTGAGTTTGAATGTTTTTTCGCATTTCCGACAATGTTTTCATTTTTTCTTTTCTTTAATTTTTTTCATATATGTATTTAAATTCATTTGAATGCATAAGAACTTAAAAATATAATAGTCACATCGATGTCGATTGACTAAAGTTTGAGGAGAAATAAAAACGAAAACAATATTTATAATAATCAACTACTTAATTTGTGTGATATTGATATAATTATATTTTTACTGTTTTTTTTTTTATTTTGACATAACCTACAAACTTACCCTTTTTGAACACAGGTGGTATTATCAGCGTGCAGCCCGTACTTCCGCAGATTATTGAAGGCGAATCCGTGTCAACACCCCATTGTTATACTGCGCGATGTGCACGACAAAGACATGGAGAGTCTGCTGAGGTGGGTGCCTGCGAACTATTTTATCTGTGCTATTGCACTATTACGTGATTAGGTTTTTTATATTGAAAAGAAAAAATGTTTTGGTTATGTGTGGTATAAAAAAAATGTCATAACATTTGACGCTCTCTGAAATGTAATAAATATCTACATGTCTGTATTTAAAATTTTAAAGTAGTTCTAAATTTAAAACAACAATAATTTACAACAAGCATTGATTCCAAATAAAAAAAAAATAACTATGAACACAAAGTCACACAGTAAAGGCTGCACCACACAGCTCCAATACGCATCACCCAACTGTAAAGGCGTCACCACACAGCTCACACATTTCTTCATACAGGTTCATGTACCAAGGCGAGGTGCACATCGGACAGGAGCAGCTCAAGGAGTTCCTCCGCGCCGCTCAGCTGCTGCAAGTGAGAGGGCTCACAGATGTCCCTCCCCCCGCGCCCCTCACTACATTGGAGCAGAAGGCCTCGCCAGTGAGTAATTGAGATTGTTTATTGTTTGTATTGTGATTGATTTGGTAGTTTTTAGTGTTGTGAAATAATAATTAAATTTAAATGTTGTGTAATAATGTAAAATAATAACAAATAGTTATCTTTATTAAAATGAAAAACGTAAGCATATTTTATATTACACTTACTATAAGGTCATAATTAAAATTGTTTAACTTGCTAATCTACATTAGGTACACAATTTAGGTAAGTATATCGGTATGAAATTTTTACATTTATATCAGGTACACTAGAAAATAGAAATGTTGAGAGTTTGAGACTTTACAGAAAAAAAATCATTTTAAAAAAGTGACGAAAACAATAATTTAGCTAATCATCGTTAATCATCATCATCAATTATTATTATTTAAAAATACGCAAGCAAATTCAACCCCCAACAACTTCATAACAAGACCCACTATCCCGTACAGATCGGGTCATCCTGGACGAACTGATAATCTCACGAACTTTTACGAATTCAAAGCTATCCACTTTTGCAAATTCAACCCTAACCACATTACAATAAGGTCCATTATCCCCAGTCCGCGTCATCGTGGACAGAGACCGGCAGCGCGGCGTCCCGCGAAGGCCGCGACTCGCAGCGCGAGGGCCGCCGCGCGCGCCGCCCGGACGAAGCTGCCAGCACGCCGCCGCCGAAGCGGGCCAGATCCTCCGATCTATACCAGGCACAAATGAAGACCAGGTGAATATAGTTTTGGAGTTTCATCACTTCGGGATTTTAATTATGTGTGATAAAAAAAATCATTAATTACTTGTGATACTTCTTCATATCTATGAAATATTGTCCGTTATAATTCGGAGAAACTATTTCATGCGTAATTTGTTTGGGTAGATTGAGGGTCAATCAGAAAAGTAGGTAAGTATATTTAATTCCAAAAATTTTAAAACTTGCGGTAAATAAAAATGCAGGGAATGTTTCAGTATTTATCGAAAAATTAAAATGTTTTACCTTCTCTGGCTGCAATTCATATTTTGCAAGTTAAATAGAACATATTAATTTCAATCATTTGGTACAATCATAGTATTTACGATCTAGTGATGATATGATTCGGATTAATTCAATATACGTATAAAATATTGTAAAATTTAAAACATCGATGATGACGAATACCTAAATACTATACTACACTTAAACTACTTTAAAATCCATATCATAATGATAAGCAAATGACCACCATTAAAGATTTCATTACATTATAAACGTAAGTCGTTTACATTATTATTCACCATCTAAATATTCGTATCAAATAAGCGTAAGTATCTCATTCTCATTGCGAACTAGTTTGTTAAATTTAAATTACCAAACCATCCTAAAATAGCAGACCAATGTAGGTAATCGTTACGTATCTAAATAATATCCATAAATGTGACAGATTTAATTGATATTCATTTAAAATATATGAACGATATCGAATGTACATCTTCCGTAAAGTGGCTAACTTATTCACGAATACCAACCAACGCCCTACTTTCTCTAAGCAATAATAGTAGTTGTGATTCGCCGGTTCTGGCGCAAGCGCCAGAACCGGCGAATCACGTGTTGGCGAACCCGCAAATCAGTGGTACCCCATCCTAAAAAAAAAAAAAAAAAAAAAAAAAAAGTTTGGACTCTTTTCCCACTAAAGCGGCCACGCTGAGTCGATAGCACTCACTCCCGAAGCGATAGGATGCACGGTTTCGGAGATGTGCAGATCGATTAACTCTTATCTAATTGATATCCGGTGGGTCATTAGCGTCCCATGGTTCACCTTTTCCTATTAGCTAATTACACCGTCCGGCGTTCTTATCTATTACTCATTGTGCACCTCGCTTATCACTGCTTTTGTATTAAACTTCTTTGTTATGACCTACCTCACTATTCTAACCAAACGATGTATTATTATATTCAAGAAAAAATACGTCTAAAATCGTATAACTATATTTATATATTATCGTACTATATTATCATAATTGTTGCTTTTTTAAAAAGCGATTCGCTTCTGGCACTCGCCGGCCGCTGCCGCGGCACGCTCGCTTTGCTCGCTCGGCTCGTGCGTTGTTTATCAAAGTCTAACCTAACCTAACCTAATTGTTGCTTTTTTAAAAAGCGATTCGCTTCTGGCGTTGTTTATCAAAATCTAACCTAACCTAACCTAACCCAATTATTTTTCCGGGTAATCTGATGTATCGAACTTTGTTACGAGCTACCTCGCTATTCTGAATCATCAATAAAACACATTCATTTTACTGCCATTTTTATTTCCAAAATGTTGTTGCTTATTATCTACTGGTTTGTGTATTTGGCGACCATTTGTCCATTTTGCTATATAAAAATAATTATTGATGAACATTTGAATTGTAGCCTTATCTACTTATAAAATAGGAGCGAAACATCTCATCCACTAAAATATCGTTGTACAGTGTGTTCCCTGTAAATATGCTCGTAAAACTATGCATTGAATATCCCTGAAACTTATATAGCAAATACATTAAGCAATATTCTCCACAAACTGAAGTCCAATCATTCTGAATCCTATCAACATTCCAGTCCCATCTCTTACAATTCCTTTTCAAAAACTGGAGATGATATCGCTCAGGTGTTCGTCCATATGAATCAAAATATTGACCGATGCCATTCGTATCGATATGTACAGCTACCCAGTGTGAACCCGGTTTATCATCCGCATCCAAATTGCATATTATATACGTTGGTACATGGGTATACATAGGCAGTCTATTAGCAGCATAAACATTATTTTCTAGACTGGGATGAATCTTTTTCATATGTTTTTGTAATTCTAGTGTATCCATGATATTACTGTTATTAGCAGATTATTACAGTACCAATCTATTCAATGGTTGTCATAGGAATGTTCAATTATAGTGTTTTGTATAAGATTAAATAGGAAGTTTGTAATGAAATAAAAAATAGTAAATTGCATACAATTTGTTTTATTTAATTTTATAATGTTTCCTTTAGTTACATATACACAAAATGCATTAAGCATAACACATAAATCTAAAATATAACACACATTATAACCTTAACTACTATAGTCTACAGTAACATTTCTATTTTTATCTATTTCAATAATATTATCAAACTCAGCATAAACAATACAGTTAATTGTTTGTGTTAGTGAGGATTCAAATCGTACTTCTAATCTTACACTACCATGCTTTATGAGATTCCAATGAGCTGATGAGTTAGCTGATAAATCAGGAGTTAAATCAAATGCTAAAAGACAGTAGCCTTTGGCATACTGTTCACGAGAGATTGCATTTCCTTCATTAAGAAAGTGAATACCAGTCCCCGAGAATAGAGTATGACAGGTTGATACCTGTTGCGAAGCAATTTGAGATAAGTTTGATGATTCATAGAGTTACTATCGGTTTCGTTTTGTAAATATTTAATCGCATTCTTTTGTGAGAGTCACAAAGCAGGTTGATGTCATTTGCGAAGGAACGTGAGATAAGTTTGTTGACTCATAGAGTTACTATCAGTTTCGTTTTGTTAATATTTAATCGCATTCTTTTGTGAGAGTCACAAAGCAGGTTGATGCCATTTGCGAAGGAACGTGAGATAAGTTTGTTGACTCATAGAGTTACAATCAGTTTCATTGTACTTAAGAATTTGCTTTAGATAAGAATGGTGCTATATATGATCGAACAGTTGCAGTCATGCAGTCAGTCTATGGTCGTTGGACCACAGTGGATTGTATACGTCTACCAATACTACGTTTGTGTTGTGTTTTGTGTCATCAATGATCATGGAGGTAAGTGATTATTCTATTGACAAACTTACTTGTATTTCTCTTTACATGTGTGTGTGTGTGTGTCAGACTAAGTGTAAACAAATTGATATTAACGCGATAACTCTGTTGTTGCAGAAATCATTCAACTTCGATGAAAATACCTATAAACTGTGTTACTACTCGCCACTCTCTCCTCAAAACGAAGAAGAGAGTGATGACATCATCGTTAATAACACAGACGATGGCGGAAAAAGGAAATTGCAGTCAATTGATCAATTTTTTGAAGTGGCACCAAAAATAAAAAGGAAGAAGCTGCTATCGTCAACTGTGGCACGAGCTGCTAGAGATGGCGTATCATACATCTCTACAAATTCTGATGACGGAGACCAAGCGATGCATCTCATAAAAATTGAAATGTATGATATGAAGAAACTATCCAAGATTCCAACTAGTGATCACTGGAAGCACGCTACCACGAGGATTAAATATTACGTAAAGAAAAATAAGGATAGCATCTATGACAACACAAACGCCCTCGTATACAATATTACAAAGACAATAGCAGAAAGTGAAAAAGTGAAAAAATACTTTTTTAACAATGATCATTAGTTAATGTTACTATTTTAACAATGATCATTAGTTAATGTGATTCTGTTTTCTTAAATTACTTCCATGTACTCATTAGATTTTACAAAACTTTCCTAATCCTATGCTAGACTATAAATATTGAACATTTTTTAAATTGAGTATCAGTTACTCTACCAACACTTAACTGTTACTTACTGTGCTACATACTTTCTTCTTTATTATAAAGATGGAAAACTTTAGTGAAATGTGCACCAGTGCTTTCTTTTCCGCACCCATTGAAGAGAATATAGAACAATTCAACAGCGAATTCAATCAGGAGCTGCATAAAGTTTGTGATGAAATGGAGAAGCGTGAACTGTTCGATTCATCGTATGATGATGAGTTGTATAATCAATGTTTGATGGTTGAAACAACGTTAATGTAAGTATTAGAAGTACAAACTCAATAAGAAATATTATTGTAGTAATGTTTTATTTTAAGATTTATCTAATAATTTTCTTTTTTTGTTACAGTCAACAACAAGTTGGAAGAGGTATCAAACGAGGTATCACTACAGATGAAAATAAGGTTACCAAGAAAGCAAAATTTGATGAGGGAGCTTCTACATCATCAATTGAAACCAATGACGTGGACAACAATAAGGTGGAATGTGATACATGTCATGTTTATATTAATAAAAGGTATCTAAACAACCATTTAAAAAGTAATACACATAAAAATAATCTTTTAAAATCACATAATTCATTAACAAATGTAACAGTTGTTGAAACCGCTTTTGGTAATCGAATTTTAACATACAGAATTAATAGTAAAACACTTCAATCGGGGCAATATTTTGAAACACCAGAATCGTTTTTAAATTCACTAAAAATCGATATCTTATTTTTGATAAATGAATGTATTCAACAACATACAATTTTAAAAATAAACTTCATATTGCATGCTGATTTCATACAACAAACTAAAGATATTAAAAATACGTTTGATTTTCAAACGTTTAATTACATCATTTGTCAGGGAGATGACTTAAATATTTTTTATTCATCATTAATAGACACTGTAGTCGGTAAAATTTGTCAATTTGAAAAAAAAGATAGTGGTTGGAGTCTTAGTCAAATTAAATACATAGATATGAATGTTAACAAATTCAACCCCCTACGTGGTAGTTCATATATCGACCTTCCTCAAGATATTAAATCAAAAAAAGCTGTAATCAATGTTAAAAATAATGATAATATGTGTTTTAAATGGGCATTACTCTCTGGTTTATATCCTGTATGTAAAAGTGTAGATCGGGTAGCATCTTACGCAATTCATGGAAATAAACTAAAATTTACTGGTATTTCTTTTCCGGTTAAAATTGCAGATATATCAAAAGTAGAGAAATTAAACAATATTAGTATTAATGTTTTTGGCCTAGAATATAATAAAGAAAAAAAGTGTAATTCTGTTGTAGGTCCTTTATATTTAACAAAATGTCGTACACCTAATCATATTAACCTACTATATATATCGAATGGTACTAACAATCATTACTGTTATATTAAAAACTTATCGCGATTAGTTAGTTCACAAATATCAAGTCATCATCATGCAGTTTATATATGTGATTCATGTTTACTTCATTTCCCATCAGAGGAAAGACTTAATAACCATCAACAATATGATTGCGCTCACATTTGTACGGAATTACCAAACGGCGAGGATTCCAAATTGAATTGGTTTGGTAAAGCAACCTCAAATAATAAATTAAAATTTGATAAATTCGCGAAAAAGTTGGAAATGCCCTTTGTGGTTTATGCAGACTTTGAGGCATTTTTGAACCCGATAGAATCATGTAGTAACGATCCATCCAAGCCTAGTACAATTAATATTCAAAAACATGAAGTGTATAGTTTTGGTTATTACATTAAATGTTCATATGATAACAGATTATCAAAATATGAGACGTATAGTGGGCCAAACTGTGCACAAGTGTTTATGAATCGCCTTTGCGAAGATGTGAAAACAATAGTTAAAAAAAATAGTTTCCAAAAATGTCCCGTTCCATTATCAGATGAAGATAAAATTAAAATTTCAAATTCAAACATGTGTCATATTTGTGAAACTGAGTTAAATGGAGATCCTTTTAACGATTTTGATTGGTACACTGGTAGTTTTAGAGGTGTTGCACATCAAGTGTGTAGTACTAAGTACAGAACCCCTCGTCATATTCCAATATTTTTACATAACCTCAGTCACTACGATGCTCATTTCATTGTCCATGCATTAAACCTCTATGATGGCAAAGTTGAAGTTATTCCGCAAAATAAAGAACGATACATATCATTTTCAAAACAGTTAACAATAAATAATAATCAATCAGTAAGTTTAAGATTTGTAGATTCATTGAAATTTTTATCGTGTAGTTTAGATCAACTAGCTAAAAATCTTAATGATGATCAGTTTACAGAACTAAAAAGGAACTATCCTAATAATGAAGATTTTTCACTTTTAAGACGGAAAGGTATTTATCCTTATGAATTTATGTGTAATAGTGATTGCTTGAAACATCCATCACTTCCTGATCAACACCATTTTTATAGTTCACTCACAGATACAAATATTTCAAATGATGATTATAATCATGCAAAAGATATTTGGCAACATTTTAAGTGTAGTAGTATGTCCGATTATTCCGATTTATATTTAAAAACTGATGTTTTACTTTTGACTGATGTATTCGAAAACTTTAGAAAGCTTTGTATTAAAACTTATGGATTAGATCCTGCTCATTACTATACTGCCCCAGGTTTAAGTTGGGATGCAATGTTAAAATTTACCAAAATAGAATTAGAATTGTTAACGGACTATGACAAAATTGCTTTTTTTAAAGTTGGTATTAGAGGGGGTGTATCTCAGTGTAGCAATCGTTTTGCTAGAGCAAATAATAAATTCATGGAGGATTATGATAGTGAAAAACCTAATTCATATCTAACATATTTTGATGCGAATAATTTATATGGTTGGGCAATGTCTCAATCTCTTCCTGTTGGCGGTTTCGAATGGATAGATTCTAATACAGATTATAATGTGCCGGATAACTCTGATTTCGGTTATGTTTTAGAAGTTGATTTGGAATATCCTGATGAACTTCATAATTTGCATTCTGACTTTCCGTTATGTCCTGAAAACATATGTGTGGGTAATACTAATGAAACTAAATTAGTTCCTAATTTAAATAATAAAAATAAATACATCATTCACTACAGGAATTTAAAACAATGCATTGAAATGGGAATGAAATTAATTAAAGTACATAGAATTTTAAAATTTAAACAGAGTTCTTGGTTAAAGAAATACATAGACTTAAATACTACTTTGAGAACGTTAGCTACATCAAACTTCGAAAAAGACTTTTTTAAATTAATGAATAATTCTGTCTTCGGTAAGACTATGGAAAATATTGAAAAAAGAGTAAACGTTAAACTACTAACTCACTGGGATAATCGTGGTAAAGTTTTAGGTGCTCAGGATTGGATTGCAAAACCAGAGTTCCATAGTTTATCAATATTTTCAGAACATTTAGTTGCAATACAATTACGTAAAACAAAATTAATTTATGATAAGCCGATTTATTTAGGATTTTGTATTTTAGATATATCTAAGACCCTTATGTATGAATTTCATTACAACTACATGATTAAAAAGTTTCATAATAAAATTAAGTTATTGTACACCGATACCGATAGTTTGATATATCAAATTTTTACAGACAATTTTTATGAGGATATAAAACCAGATCTACCTCACTATTTCGATACATCAGATTACCCGGAAAATAATATTTACGGATATCCAAAAATAAATAAAAAAAAGTTAGGTTTTTTTAAAGATGAGAATAATGGTAAAGTATTGAAGGAATTTGTAGGGTTGCGATCAAAAATGTATGCCTTAGAAATAGAAGATAAATTTATAGCAAAGGCAAAAGGGGTTAACAAAAGTGTTACCAAAAAAATGAATATGGAAAATTACAAATCGTGTTTGTTTAATAAAAATGTATTATATTGTAGTATGCTTCGATTTAAGTCAATCAAACACACTATTTTTACACAAAAAATAAATAAAACATCTTTATCATATAATGATACCAAACGATGTATTATGAACAACAACATTGATACATTGGCTTGGGGACATTATAAATTACGCTAAGTGACTTTTTACTATTATTTCTGTGTGTATATACAAATAAGTGACTTTTTACTATTATTTCTGTGTGTGTATACAAAATTTGTACTGATTGTAAAAAAAATTATGATATTGCTATAATGTTATATAATAGTTTATTAATAGTTTTATAATAGTTTAGTATTGTTTGATTGTAAATAATGTAAAATAATTGTAGTTTTTATTTGTGTACTTAAATTTGATGTTGAGGTGATTGTGAAATTCTGATAAGTACTAATTGTGTTAGAAATAGTAAACAGATCATTTATTTTTAGCAATATAATATATATATTAAATTTTTACACCAACATTTTCATTTTTTATTTCATCCCTTTAAACTCTAGACGTGTGAAATGTTTCACTTTATCCATCCGTTTACTGCTATTGTGGCCGGACCAAGTGGATGTGGGAAGTCAAATTTTGTAACAAATTTCATAAAATCAGTTAAGGAAATATGTAATTGTGATTTTAATCATATCACATGGTGCTTTGATGAAATGCAACCTTTATATAATTTACCAAATGTTAACTATCATCAAGGAATTCCAAATCTTAATATGTTTGATGGTGAAAACCCACACCTTATTATTATTGATGATCTAATGAGAGAGTCTGATGGAAGAATTGTGGATATATTTACAAAAGGCAGTCATCACCGGAACCTTAGTGTATTTTATTTAACACAAAATTTATTTCATCAAGGTAAAGGTCAAAGAGACATTTCTTTAAACTCAAGTTATATAATTTATTTTAAAAACCCTCGAGATAAAACTCAAATAAGATATTTAGCACGACAAGTGTCACCAGATAACACAAAATTCATTGAAGACGCCTACAGGGATGCAACTTTAGAAGCACATGGATATTTAATGGTAGATTTAAAACAGAATACAAATGATTTTTGTCGTATCAAGACAAATGTATTCCCATTTAATGGTCACTGTACAGTCTACGTCCCCACGAAAGAGTTTAAATACACCAAGAATCAAACAATTCAAATCATTTCTAAATGATGCATCGTCGAGTCACAACGCATAAACATTTGCTAAATGCTTTGCATACGCTTAAACCAAAACATCAAAGAGCATTACTTAAAACGTGTGATGAAAAAGAAATAAATTGTATTTGTGAATGTATTCATAACGTTTTACAAGGAAAGATACCACTTAAAGATCAAGATAAACAAAAATTGAATAAACACAAAAATATACTCCGTAAACTGGTGCGTAAGTGTAAACATAAACTAAGAAAAAATATTATTATACAAAAAGGAGGGACTTTCTTACCAATAATATTAGGTGCAATATTGAGTGGATTAGTAAGTGGACTAGCCAGTTAACATGGAAAATGCTAAGAAAATGATACTTATTGAACCTGGATTGATTGAAAAATTAAAACAAGAAAATAAGGATACAAGTAATTTGTCTCGATTAGATATTGAAATGCAAAATATTATGAATAGTAAGACGGAAGACCGAAAGAAGTGGATGTTATATTTACAAACACTACAAAGATACCTTCACTTTACCGAAGAGGATCGTCAACCACTCAGATTACCAATTTATTCTGATACATCTAATGAATATTCAAATGAGTCTAAAATTGGTTTTAAAAATAAAGATAGAGATCTAAAAAGTTCAGTTGATGCTGAATCTTTGTTGGAGGAGAAAGGTTCCATTAAAAGTATAGAAAGTGAGGCAAATCCACTGTATTCACCAACACAAATACTCAGTTTAATACCAAAAACTTATAATAAAAAAGGTGAGTCATTATTAAACTTAATTGGAACAAGTAAAAGTAAAATACGTTGGGATAATGAAGGCACAGTCATAATTGATAATGAAAAAATTCCAGGAAGTAATATTGTTGATTTAATAAATGATTCACTTAGACCCTTAAAAAAAAGTGATCCGATAGGGTGGGATAGATTTGCTAAAGCATTGAAAGATATTAAAGTACCACTTACTTATATTGGAAATCCAAAGAGATGTGAGTTTATTAACCAACTTCAAGCGAAAGATCTGAACAAAACCTCTGAGATTGAAGTTCAAGAATTTTCTACACCGAGCAGTGGAGATAAAAGATATATAACTAAAATACGTAAAAAGATCGATTGGGAAAAATGGACCCCGTACTAGAAGAAATTAACAGGATTTATTATGATCCATCTAACCCCGCTGGTTTTGGTAGTATTGATAAATTATCAAAAGCTATGAAGGGTAAAATGGATAAAAAGCAAGTGAAGGAATGGTTACAATCACAAGAAACATATACATTACATAAACCCATTCGGAAAAAATTCCCGCGTAATAGGTACATTCTATCAAATATTAATGAGCTGTGGCAAGCCGATTTAAGTGATATGCGAACTTATTCTCAATATAATGATGGTTTCAACTACATACTTTGTGTTATTGATGTATTTAGTAAATATGCTTTTGCAAGACCAATGAAAAAGAAAAACTCAGAAACAACTAAAGAATGTTTTGAAAGTATATTTACTGAAAGTAATTCAACCCCTACTCACATACAATCTGATAAAGGTACAGAATTTGTTTCAAAAGATGTACAAAAATACTTTAAATCCAAAAAGATAAATTACTATACCACTAACAATCCTGATATTAAGGCTAGTATTGTTGAACGATTTCAAAGAACTCTAAAAATGAAAATGTGGCGTTATTTCACTCATAATAATACTTATAGATATATAGATGTTTTACAAGATTTAATATACTCTTATAATCACAGCATTCACTCGAGTATTAAGATGTGCCCATGTGATGTAAGTTCCAACAATATTATGACAGTTTGGACTAATCTTTATGATAGAGGGTCAAACAAACTTTCTTTAGAAAATTCAAAACCAAATTTCAACGTGGGTGATTATGTTCGAATAACTAAATATAAACATGTTTTCCAAAAAGGATATGAATCAAATTGGAGTGATGAAATATTTATTATATCTTCAATAATTGATAGATCTCCATGGGTTGTTTATACAATTACAGATTTACAAAATGAACCAATAGTTGGTACTTTTTATGAAAGAGAATTACAGAAGGTCACTTACAACCCCACCTCACAATATAAAATAGATAAAATAATTGGTACTCGTTATTCGGGCACCAGAAAAGAAGTATTAGTGAAGTGGAAAGGTTATCCAGATAAATTTAACAGTTGGATTTTAGCTTCTAGTTTAAAAGAAATATGAATAAAGAAAGTTTTTATTTAACTTTGCTCAGCAATAGTTCAATGGAATACTTTCCTGATAACAAGACCACAAATTTTTCAACAAAATTACCAAAAGCTATGAAATTAGAAGGTGAATGGTTGGTTGGAGTTGTCGAGTTTCAATATCCATGCACAATGTTTACTGTTCAAGATCATGAAAATGTTGTATACATCACAAAAACCATGTTAATTCCTAATGAAGATAAACCATCAACAGTGTACTACAAAAAACATATTCCCGCTACCAACTACGATAACGTTGAACATATTTTGAGAGCATTAAATGGTATCGGAGAGAACTTGAAATTTCGTTATGATGAAATAACAAAATTTGTGTCTGTTTCTGTTTTGGATAAAAATATAACATCCGTAACATTATCACCCAAATTAAGTTTACAACTAGGTTATGAACCAAATACAAATCTCCTAGACAGAAATTTTGGGAAGTGTCCTGCTAATTTACATTTAGGGTTACCATCTCAACTATTTCTATATTGCGACATTATTGATCCTCAGATTGTGGGTGATGTTATGACTCCGCTATTAAGAGTCATTTCATTAGATCCTTCAAAATACATTTATGGTGCGTATAAAATGCACGTTTTCTCTCCACCTCACTACTTACCCGTTATGCGAAGAGAGTTCGATACGCTGGAAATGGATATAAGATCGAGCGCAGGACAAAAAATACCATTCCAGTTTGGGACCGTGTGTATTAAACTACATTTCCGCAAATTATAATAATGTATTCTCCTCATGATCATCATAAATGTCCATATGAAAATTATTATTCACATCAAGCTGGATCAGGAGTTGGAGTAATTTATAAGGGTTCACCATACCAACGCGGTCATGGTATTGGGAGCTTCTTAGGAGGATTATTTAGATCAGTTTTACCTTTACTTTCAAGTGGTGCTCGAGTGGTTGGTAAGGAGGCATTAAACGCTGGAGTAGGACTTTTATCGGATATGATTCAAGCCCGTCCTATGGAAGCCTCAATAAAAGATCGTCTAAAGCAAGTTAGTACGAACTTAAAACGAAAGGCTGATAACAAAATTGATCGATTAAACATGACAGGATCTGGGTATATAACTAAAAGAAAACGATTGGCCTCGTTCATTCCACCACTAACAGCTAAAGTGAAAGCTACGAAAAAACTTGGTCTAAAACCAAAAAACATCAAAGATATATTTTCAAATTAAGTATGTCTTTCCTTCATAATCATTCTTGTGAGTGCGTTAAGTCAGAATTAGATTTGTTTGCATTACCGTCCACACAAACAAGCATTGAAAATGGATTGTGGATTCACTATAAACCAATTTCATCTCTTGCTGATGATGGACCTATCGAGTTTCAAGTTCCTGGAACAGGCGATGACTACATAGATTTGTCTCATACATTACTCCACATAAAGGCAAAAGTATTAAATCAAGATTCAACAAACTTGTTATCAGCTACAGTAGTAGCACCTGTAAATAATTGGTTGCATTCACTTTTTAGTCAACTCGATGTTTATTTAAACCAAAAACTTGTATCACCACCTAATAATACCTATGCCTATCGAGCATACATGGAAACCCTTTTAAACTATGCTCCTGCTGCTAAACAATCTCATCTTACTTGTAGTCTTTGGTATGATGATACAGCAGGCAAAATGGATTCCACAGATGGTAAAAACACAGGATTTGCTAAAAGACAGGAATTAGTTAATGAAAGCCGGGAAATAGAAATGATTGGTCATCTTCATGGTGACATTTTCAATCAAGATAAATTTTTAATTAATGGTGTTGAAATGAGTGTAAAATTAGTTCGGTCAAGAGAGAGTTTTAATTTAATTGCTGGGTCAAATGATGAAAAGTTTAAAGTTTGCATTACGGATGCAACTCTTATTGTTCGAAGAGCACGAATTAATCCAAGTGTATTACTCGCACATCAGAAAGTTTTAGCTTCTACAACTGCTAAATATCCTATTACTCGTGCTGAAGTTAAAGTTTTAACAATTCCATCAGGTGTTCAAGGAAAAACTCTTGATAATATATTCTTGGGACAGGTACCCAAAAGATGTATTATTGGATTTGTGAACAATTCCGCATTTAATGGTTCACTTACTAAAAATCCATTTAACTTTGAAAACTATGGTATTAACTCTTTCAGCTTATATATTGATGGTCAACAAATACCTTCAAAAGCTTTGCAACCATCTTTTAATAATAATATATTCACATCGGCATATCATACTCTATTCTCGGGGACTGGTATTCACTTTCTTAATGAAGGAAATGCAATCTCTCGTGAACAGTATGCCAAAGGCTACTGTCTTTTAGCATTTGATTTAACTCCTGATTTATCAGCTAACTCATCAGCTCATTGGAATCTCATAAAGCATGGTAGTGTAAGATTAGAAGTACGATTTGAATCCTCACTAACACAAACAATTAACTGTATTGTTTATGCTGAGTTTGATAATATTATTGAAATAGATAAAAATAGAAATGTTACTGTAGACTATAGTAGTTAAGGTTATAATGTGTGTTATATTTTAGATTTATGTGTTATGCTTAATGCATTTTGTGTATATGTAACTAAAGGAAACATTATAAAATTAAATAAAACAAATTGTATGCAATTTACTATTTTTTATTTCATTACAAACTTCCTATTTAATCTTATACAAAACACTATAATTGAACATTCCTATGACAACCATTGAATAGATTGGTACTGTAATAATCTGCTAATAACAGTAATATCATGGATACACTAGAATTACAAAAACATATGAAAAAGATTCATCCCAGTCTAGAAAATAATGTTTATGCTGCTAATAGACTGCCTATGTATACCCATGTACCAACGTATATAATATGCAATTTGGATGCGGATGATAAACCGGGTTCACACTGGGTAGCTGTACATATCGATACGAATGGCATCGGTCAATATTTTGATTCATATGGACGAACACCTGAGCGATATCATCTCCAGTTTTTGAAAAGGAATTGTAAGAGATGGGACTGGAATGTTGATAGGATTCAGAATGATTGGACTTCAGTTTGTGGAGAATATTGCTTAATGTATTTGCTATATAAGTTTCAGGGATATTCAATGCATAGTTTTACGAGCATATTTACAGGGAACACACTGTACAACGATATTTTAGTGGATGAGATGTTTCGCTCCTATTTTATAAGTAGATAAGGCTACAATTCAAATGTTCATCAATAATTATTTTTATATAGCAAAATGGACAAATGGTCGCCAAATACACAAACCAGTAGATAATAAGCAACAACATTTTGGAAATAAAAATGGCAGTAAAATGAATGTGTTTTATTGATGATTCAGAATAGCGAGGTAGCTCGTAACAAAGTTCGATACATCAGATTACCCGGAAAAATAATTGGGTTAGGTTAGGTTAGGTTAGATTTTGATAAACAACGCCAGAAGCGAATCGCTTTTTAAAAAAGCAACAATTAGGTTAGGTTAGGTTAGACTTTGATAAACAACGCACGAGCCGAGCGAGCAAAGCGAGCGTGCCGCGGCAGCGGCCGGCGAGTGCCAGAAGCGAATCGCTTTTTAAAAAAGCAACAATTATGATAATATAGTACGATAATATATAAATATAGTTATACGATTTTAGACGTATTTTTTCTTGAATATAATAATACATCGTTTGGTTAGAATAGTGAGGTAGGTCATAACAAAGAAGTTTAATACAAAAGCAGTGATAAGCGAGGTGCACAATGAGTAATAGATAAGAACGCCGGACGGTGTAATTAGCTAATAGGAAAAGGTGAACCATGGGACGCTAATGACCCACCGGATATCAATTAGATAAGAGTTAATCGATCTGCACATCTCCGAAACCGTGCATCCTATCGCTTCGGGAGTGAGTGCTATCGACTCAGCGTGGCCGCTTTAGTGGGAAAAGAGTCCAAACTTTTTTTTTTTTTTTTTTTTTTTTTTTAGGATGGGGTACCACTGATTTGCGGGTTCGCCAACACGTGATTCGCCGGTTCTGGCGCTTGCGCCAGAACCGGCGAATCACAACTACTAATAATAATTATAAATAAGAACCATAGTACGAACATTAGTTTCACGATGACAAGCGAAGCCATAATTTCCGCTATATACAATCGTTTACATTTAAATAGGAAAACCATAAAAATCCGACGAATTTAATTCCAATAGTAACGTCGCCACAACGGTAACGTAATTGTTAATGACCATATGGGGGGTCTAGAAATTTATATTCAAATTAGTGTTACCATATTGATGGCAAAATTTCCCTCCCACTATGCGTTCTGTTTTAGCGTGGTATTGACTTATTGTGTTACAGCTTGAAGCGTTGTCATGTCGGGCCTAATCTACTTGTGTTGTACCAATAATGTACCAACACTACCTACGAGATTTATTTATATCTATATGATGCCATATTTTGTGTTCTTTTTACGCGAGCATTGCGCATTATGGAATGCAACACTTTCCGGTTTTGTAAGCTCTCTTTATTCCTAGATGATGATTCAAATGAATTGCACAGACTATTAATTATTCTAGTTTTACAAAATATCTTAATTATCACAATATTGCATAACTTTTGAGAAAATCAATTGACACCTAACAATGATTTTTTTTTATTTCAAATTTTATGAAAAGCTACGACGAAGTATTGAATTATTTTTCGGCTTCAGTTAACTTACAAAAATTTCTAATAAAATTTGCCACTCGATAAGAACTCTCGGTTCAACTACCCTCAAACTCTACAAAGGTCGTACTATAGGCAGTTCAATTTATCGGTGTAGGACGGAACAGCTGCTGGCTGCGCAGGGCAGTCCCGAGCGGATGGGCACCAACGGCCACGACCTGGCCCTCTTCAGCCACGCCCTGGAGAACGTGCAGAACCCACACCTGTCCAACGTTTCTAATAATATGGTCAGTATACTTTTATTTTGGTAATATAATTCTGATATGTTTTAATCAAGTGTCCATTTGGTAATATTAATTTTTCTACACGTCACTTTGAGTACCTAATGACCTAAGCGATGTATATAATTGAAAAAAGATGTCTCAGAAAAGAAGTTTTGCATTTTCTGCAGTTGCATTTGCTCAACTAGATAAACTGTAAAAAATTATACTGAAAAAATATTTTTTTTATACCAGATTTTATATAATCAGTCAGTCAGTTTTTATAAACATAACAACATTGTGCTTAAACATTGGTCCTCCAGTCAGGAGATGGCGAGGAATCATCATCAGATGCCGGAGCGAGTGACACTGAAGGGGACAACAGGACCAAACAGGAGCCAGTAGACTACGACGACCCAGCGACCATGGCCAACACTAACGGAGCACTGCCACACAACTTCCCTGGATTGCTAAATTTACCCGGTAATTACTATATTAAAGATGGTAAAACACTGTTGAAATCTTAGGACTAAATTGTTCGTGGTTCTGAACAGATGTTTTATTATGTGCATAAATTATGAAATCTAGCTAGCTAGCTAGCTAAAATTCCTTGTTGTTTATTTCGTATCCAGAAAGTAATTCCCATATTTTTCTAGGTTTTCCCGGACTGCCGGGCCCATCAGGAATACCAGATAATTTCGGTGAGTTGACAACCTTATTGCACTAATATACCTAATATTTTAATGACGCAGTAATGATAATGACACCTCGATATAAATGCAATTAGATCCCACCAGAAATACTTCCATTTACACGTTCCGATAGCGACCAACATTTGACAATTAATCGTCATTAATTATACATTACTGAGTCATGTACTGCACGTTAAATAGCACTAACAATCAAAACAATAAGTAGTTCAGCTAGCCGTCTCGATTCAATAACTTAGATATTCTAAAAACGAGAGATAGGGATTAGCGACAATGGAAGTTAGAGCCGTACCTTACGTTAGACATGCTAGGGCGAGAGAACTGAAGCGTGGTCCGTCTGCCCCAGGAGCGACCTGGCCGGGCGGCGGCGACGGCAAGGCCAAGGCGGACGAGCGCTTCGCGTACGGCGCCAACTTCGCTAACGGTGAGCCGAGCAAGCCCGCCTGCCCCGAGTGCGGCAAGCTGTACAGCAACAATAGCAACCTCAAGCAGCACATTCTGAACGTGCACGCCGCGCGCGAGCTCTCGCACCCGTGCCCCGTCTGCGGCAAGGGCTTCAAGACGCGCCAGTACATGCAGATACACATGAACTCCATACACGGCGTCAAACAGAGGAGGCGCGATCCCGCCCCGTCCGCAGATCTCGATCGATACACTCACAATAGCGTATAAATGTACTTTCGGATTTTTAACCGCCGCCTCTGTGTTACAGGGGCGGCTCTCGCGGGCGGGGCGGCGATGGGCTACCGGCCGCAGTGTCCGCTCTGCGGCCGGGTCTACTCCTCCACGTCCAACCTGCGCCAGCATATGCTCAATGTGCACTCGCAGACCGACCGCGACCAGTGGTTCCCATGCCAGCACTGCGGCAAGAAGTGCAAAACGAAGCACTATCTCATCAACCACCAGCTCCAAGCGCACGGCATCCGCCAGCGACAGAACTCTTAGAGCCGGCGCCCCGCGCCCGCCCCCGCTTGTGCCAACGGACTGACGGAACGATTTAACGATTGGGACTTTTAACCGATATTTTACTGTATTCCATATATATTCATATTTTTAGACCGTTTATAAACGTCGTTAGGGTGCGTAGGGTTTATCGTCGGATTTGCCAACCGTTCGACATTCAGTAATATAGTGCTGTCGGCATTGCAGATGCCGCGGCGAGGGACGCGTTGGCAAAGCCGGCGATAAGAGATTGCGAAGGGGGCGAGCGAGGAAGCGAGTTGCTAAAGTACTTGGAAGGAGATAGCGCCAAGAGCGCATCGTACGGAGACGATCGTCTGCAGTGTCCGTTGTGTTACATGAATCTGGACTCCTTGGTGATAGCGCGAAGACACATAGAGGCGCACTACCCGCGCGACAGCCCCGTCTGTCCCGTCGCGTCTTGTTCGAGATATTTCGCGCATCCCAACTCGGTACGCAATCATATGCGGATAAAACATAGGAGACAGTGGGAAAAGATGAAAACGCTAAAATGGAGCTGTGGATGGGCTAACACGTGCTAATTGGATAGAAAGACTCGATATACGAAAAATGATACGGTGTAGCTATTGGAGCTATTCTTGCTAAACGGCTGTGAAAGGGAACTGAGAGTAGGGGCTTTATATGTTACAGAGGAACCCAATATTGATCTCCACGATGCATTTTCATATTTTGCAGTACTTGTTCGTATGTCAACATTGTATAAAACTGTAGAGTAAATTGACTGAAATTATTTTTGTAGTAGAATAGACTGATACTTTTAAGTAAAACTTAGATGAGCACTGAAACAATTTCTAAAGTAGTATTGCACGGAAAAGGAAACGATGTGTAGATTCTGGAATATTCTACAAGTGAAGATTGTTTCAGTGCCGTCTAAGGGTTAGTTGTAAAGCGCATTATGACTTGTGATGATCGGTGCCATTGATAGTTTACGAAGAGCAACTAAGAGATTCTTTTTCCTTCCAAATGTCTCTAACTTCCATTGTTGCTTCGATTTCACGTAGACTTTTCTTTGTATTTAAGTTCCTAAGATAGTTCATATATCGTGTATTATTATACTTCTGAACTAAGTCTTCGGAAAATTCGTTTTATGTATATATAATTCGTGGTGGTTTCTGGTTGTAAAAATGAACTTGTGTTGTAAACGTATCTATTTTAATTGTAAGTTTTTCTAACATCTCTTCCATGTCGACTATTTAAATTACGGTGCAACAGTTTCTTTCGACGCAATGTATTCACAGTTTTTCGTTTTAAATATATTTCCTGGCCTACCTTTCTTTTACTACTACAAGAATTTACATACAAAAGTGCCTGCAATATTATATAGTTCCAAAGGATTGTTGCACTGCAGTTGCTATTATCATATAACTAAGCTTCTATATTTTTGACCATAGATAAGACAATACGAAATAGAATTATGGAAATCAAATGCCTTTTAAACCAATAGATAAGTATATGTTCAACAACATAGGATTTATTTTTTAAAGTCCGTTTAGAGCCTTGTAGGCGACGTGCACAATTAAAAACATATCTAGTCAACGTAGGAAAAACTCGAATGATTTATGAAACCTGTATATAAATAAGTGCTTTCCGTTCGCATATATTTTCTGACATATTATATTAGAGCTTAATATTATATACGGATTCAGTTTATAGAAAGTTTACATATTTTTCAAAAGAGATTGCATACCGGACATTTTGTGACGGACAACACGGGTGATTGTTTCGATTTGGAGGTATTTTTCTGGATTTTCATACACTTAGAGTATGACTGACAATACATTCAATATTTTACAAAATTTTGATGCCTTTCAAATGGGCGTACACTGCATGGATTCCTGCGATATTAATTCACAATTATACTACATATTTACAATAACAATAGTGGCTTTAAGCATAATAATATGCAACATACTAGAAGATTAACCTATAAAAAGTTGATAAGTACCTTATTTACAGCAATATACAATTTTATACAAGAACAATCACCCGCGTTGTTTTAACTATTAAATATATGCGATAGGAATCAAATGCATAGATCCGAAGATATATAAAAATCGGTAAAATTTAGCGAGTAGATGAACTTGTTCCTGACGCCTTTGAGGCAATCTTGTATATCGTAAGGAATATAAATATTTTTAAGCGTACAATATTATAAATTAGTCCCAATAACCAAATGTTCAATGTGAGTAACGATTCTAGTTGCGATTGTATTAGTGATATCGTATATACGTAATAATTTAATTTTTACCCAACGAAAATTGTCTGCTTATATGAAACACAAGAATAAAACTACGAAGTAGACACAGCGCATTTTTAATTAAATATTTCTATTCGAATCCAATTAACAGGTAAGCTAGCTACGTTCTGTAGGGTAGATTAGAAAACTTCTTGAAGTAATGATTCAATGCTTTCTTTAGGTGGTTGTCGTCGCACTCAAGACCTGCTGCGCGTGAGAGCTACGGATCCCAGGCCTTGTCCTAAATGCGGAAAAATATATCGATCGGCTCACACTCTACGGACTCATCTTGAAGACAAACATACCGTCTGCCCTGGTTACAGGTAAACTAAAAACAAAATTCAATCGTTTCTGTAAACAATTTGAAAAAAATAAAAAAAATAACGGAAGAAAATGCTTTTCAGACCATAATTTTGCTCTATTTGAAAGACAACAGAATGAAAGTACAAGAACATGTATTTTTCCATAGATGCGTGCTCTGCGGCACAGTAGCGAAGTCCCGGAACTCACTGCACTCACACATGTCCCGACAACACCGCGGTATCTCGACCAAGGACCTGCCCGTACTGCAAATGCCAACCCGTTTCGATCCAGAACTTGCAAGCCAGTAAGTTACCTAGAGACAGCTTAAAACTATTGTCCCAAATAGGGATAATAAAACAACATATTTTGTTTGATTCAAACAAAAGATCCAGCAGTATGTACCTAAAACTTCCATTTATTTTCAGATTACTAGCCAAAGCTGGAGTAAAGGTATCCCCAGAACAGTTACGAGCTCGCGCTTCCCCGACCGGACCGAGACGATCTGACATTAAACTGGACGCCAAGTCTGCAGCATCCGAGAGCAGCTCCATTTGTGGAGATAACGACCACGATGATCTCAGCCAGTCGAAGTATCAAGACAGCATCCCTGTATCGCCACCACGTAAGCCATACTTGACAATTATTTACTACGATTGAAATACAACATTTTAATAGAGTTCTCACTGATTTAGACCTTTCATTGCAGATATAAATAACCTGACTAACACGACAATAACAAAAGTGCCGGCAGTTCGAGCAGTAACAGCGAAAACCGTTGAAAATCTTCCGCACGGTCTGACGGGCATGAAGCACGACGACTATCCGCCTGGATTCGGAGGAGGATCTGCTATATTGGACACTTACCTGCAGTACATCGGAGAAAACGTTTTTGGTAAGATTAATCAAAGAGAATATTATTCTGGAATCATTGTGTTCATAAAACTTTTACTAAATTACAATTGTTATTCTAGGAATGAACCCGGCAAAATTTGCTCAAATGAATGCAATGCACATGGAAAGAAAAACTTATGATGAACCCTCGCCACAGATGGGCTCACTACCACCACCGCCGACCACTCTTGCTCATCAACGTTTTTTAAAACAAATGCAAAGACAATACACTGAGAACATGGGAAAGCCTGATATCATGCGAGACTCAGAGGAACCGCTCGATTTGGGCAAAGAAAGACAAAGGAACGATAGCATCAGCGAAGCCGACACCGACAGACATGACATGGATAAGGATCTAAATAAAGATTATTACACCAAGACCTATAACGATGAAGACAGAAATAGAATACATAGTTCGGAGCAGGACGGAGATAATATGACGGTTCATGACGACGGCGACTTTTCCGAAGAGGAACACAACAAGGCCGCGGCTTCATGAAATGTCCTCTGCGACTTTCCGTATTAGTGCATGTAAACTGAGAACAATATTTTTGTTGATGGTTTCAAACGGTGCTTGAGTGTTATGTTACGTCATTAGCTGATGTTGAAACGGTTTTATTGTTGACCCGTGGAATGTCATTGGTGCCATTACCGATGTAATGTAAATTAAGTTAGGTTATGGAATGGTCTTGCACAAAGTTGACGTGATAATATGGCTATCTGAGTCAATACACTCGTGTCAACTTTCAACCCTCGTTCTTTTAGAGTCGGATAAGAAACCGTAGCAACAGTTAGAGAGTATACCTTACCCGACCGAGATGCCATATGTCACTAGTGTAACCTGAACACGTTAGTTCGAGTCGACTCGCCACTTGTGAGATTGTTTCAGTAGTATACTGATCTAGTAAGTAGTGACTTTGTATTGTATGTAAGGTCCCTGTCACGTAGTAGGGCCTCTTACATAGTAATTCCATCCAACTACCTCAACGTTCGGGCCAATGCGGCGACGATTATAAAATATATATCCACACAAATTGTGAAATTCCATCCATCTACCTCACTTCAATAGATTTTATTTAATATTTTATACAATTTATAGATATAATAACTGTTGTTTTATGCATTTTGCAGATTGCATTTATATATATACTATATAGAGTATATTGTAGGTAAAATATTATGCAAGTCATTAGGTGGTTATTAGTGCTGCCGTAGATACGTGTATACTAAACGTTTATTTAAAATAGTGAATGCACTCACTAGAGAAACATTAGACTGTGTCACAATAGTAGCGAGTAATACATTACCTTATATTGAACGAGCAAACTTTATATTTAGAGAACAAATATCTTTGTATACGAACAAACATAACAGAGCTTAACTATACTATACAATTTTCGTATAAAGAGTCGCTTATACGAGTCGAGAAGATAATAAATATATGTTTATAGAGTTCTTTACGAGCAGATTCTAAATTGTAACATCTTTTGTCTTGAGACTGAATATTTTTCAAGTTTTTCGAGCGATTCGCGACAAGTTCAAATATGATGATACATAAAATATATTGAGGTAATGCGTTGTAAATAATATTTGGTGATATGTAAATTATATGAGTATAGAGAAATAGAAACAAAAAGCAATAAATAAAGTATACCTTGATGTTGCCTTCTAATGTATGTAAATAGGATGCGGGTAGTTCCAAAATGTGTTGGTCTGTGGCTGTCCGGATAACCGATACCGAGGCGCATGAGTGTTTATTTTGTAGTAATAATGTGGGCTGGTTACTTAACAAATACTGTGATTACAATCTCATATTAGCCTTCAATAATTATACATATTTTTTAGAGTACAATGTTATAGTTATTTAGTGTAAGTATATTGGTAAGCGAGTCACAAAATATATTTACTTCCCGAACTTTAGAATTCACGTTAAGAGAACTTAGGGCAATAGATGGAGCATTTAATCTTTTATATGGACGATTTTGGAATATGTTGAGTTGCCACACTGCAACTGTCAGCTGTCACTTTTGGCGGCAACGGGGAACTCCGCAGTGCGGTTCGTGGGAGCTGCGACAGATTCACAATAATTAGAATTAAGTGCTACGGGTTGATTGAACATTATGTTTAGCGTGTTAGTGAGATTTAAGAAATAAGTCGGTTTGTGTTTGAGTATACATTAACCTTGTTGACAGTTATCAGTGTTGCCATAGTGAGTAATTATTTCGACTGTACATAAAATTTTTGATTGTTTAGAGAAGTGTGCTTAATTGACACGATGTTATAGTAATTTTTTAGAATATATTTACCACAAATACAGTTCATGAAATAGTTGTTAAAGCACAGTACATAAGCAATAGTTACCAGAATGTGATCATGAAAATATATATTTTTCTGAACACAGTTTTGCATACCACAGATTAAATATTCTTAGATTTCGTCGGTATTATATCGATTTTTGGGAAATTACAGAAACATGAGGCTATTAAAAATAAAAGCGAAATTTATTTTTAGGTGATTATTTCTATAGAAAGTTCGGTCGTCACATGATTGGTGATGCGATCATCAAGGAAATGTAAATCGATATAATACCACGCGTCTAACAGTTGTTGAATTATGAATACTTATATTATATATACCAGTGGAGATATTATAATAATTAGGACTCTAAGTCAATCATTATGCTCTTAGTATTGTGTATAAAGTATTTTTAGTTACCTTGTGAACTTTGAAAGTTCGACATCTTTTTTATCTTAATACCTCATTAGTTTCCTTTAAGATTTTCTTGTTTACTCGATGTTCCATGAACATTAGTGTTTTATATAATTTTTGTGCACTATATTAATTTTTTTTCGTGCATGTTTATTAATTTTGTCTTTATAATGCGACAAAATATATTGTTTTTGTATGTTATCAAGCTTGTCTATATTCTCTTATATAAAGCACAAACTACGTTTACTTTTATGGTTGTAATAAATAAGCTATTAGAAAATTCCAAAATAGGTACAAAACTACAGTTATAAAACGAAAAATATACTAATAATTATTCAGAAAATTATCTATGGTCTTCTTCAGTGTTGCCTTGTTTCGATTACTTTATGATTAGCGAATTATTTTTAGATGATAATATTTATGTTTATTCGGTTGGTTGCCATGTTTTACGCCATCTTCATTAGTGTACTAGTTGTATGCCGCTTCTCTACATTATAAACAAAATAAAAATAATTGTTTTGAAGACCGTTGTTTAGATTTACCTATACACCTACACATGTAATCCGAAAATAACACTAAAACTTATATAAAAACACATCATATTTATTTAATGGAATCACATACATTGATATAGAATATTATATAATATTTTAATCTTAACTACATTGAAGCCTAACACTAAGAAATAAATTACACATATTACACAAAATAAATAATTAAATATTTAATTTCGTAAACAAAACCCAAGTAAATTCATTTGATCTAAACATTTTTGTAAAGTGGCTAAGCATTTCAAATTTGTACAAATATGAACTACGGTTAGGGTGAAATTTTGGATAAATTTTTGGTGTTCAGTGAATTGCAGATGTCGCCTTTATTCTTCTTTTGGTTTCTTTTTAGAGAGAAGATAATGAACGCCGACTAAGGCGTTCATTCTGCAACAATACAAACCACACATTATTTCAACGTAAGAAAAATATTATATCTCACAATAAATTTCTGAACAAAAATACTTGAATATACAGGGTGCCCCACTATTGGTATACTAAGCGCGAAGGGACTTGTAGTTTTACATACACTGATCACGTAAAAAATACTAAAACAACAAAATTATATCAAAAATTTTTTGCTAAATTTTTCCTGAAAATCCATGTTTTCTTCTCTAGCTTCGCGTAGCCGGCATATACCGCTTCTCTAACGTGAGCATTTTGTCTATGAAAACATAATCCTTAACGATAGGTCACGTGCTGGTAGCAAAGCTGGGCGGGTTGCTTGTTATGGGTGTACACATAGAGTTTTAAAAATCCATCTATTTGAAAAAAAGCTGCGTCTGGAATTTTATAAGTATTTTTTACGTACTCAGCGTATGCAAAACTATAACCTCCTTTGAGCTTAGTATACCAACAGTGGGACACCCTGTATACAACGAAATAATATTATACATAGAATATTGTTCCTATTAAGCAAAACTAAATATATAGTCAATAACAAAAACCTCTTTTTTATGACGCAATATTATAGTCAATCAAAAAAATGTAGTTTTGCACATCGATCTGACCAGCCATAATATGATCAGAACCAAATTTTAAATCAAAACATAAATAGAATAAGACATAGAAATAAGCTTAGGGGCCGTTCATAAAATACGTCACACTAAAATTAACGTTTTTTGACCCCCTCCCCCCCGGTTGTCACGCTGTGTCACACTTTCTGTGACCCCCCCCTGGAAATATTTCGTCACAAAAACTAAGACCCCTCCCCCCCTAAACATGATAAATTTTGATTGATAATACACAAATTTTGATATTAGAAAATATTTTTTTTTATTTTTGTAATAAAATTTGAAAATAAAATATATCAAGTTACAATTTATTGTAATAAATATACAGGGTATTTTTAAAAATTTATTATGGCCATTTTACTCATTAGGTTAAGTACTTTCGATACCAGTTTAAAGTTTTTTGATATCTGCAATAGTTACGGAATAATCGCTTGTGCACACTTAACGATTACACCCTGTATATACATTTAAATATCTGTATATTTACTAATACGAAATAAATGACTTCTATCATTATTAAATTGAAAAAAAAGTCGAGAGAACGAATACTCAGTAAAAATTTTTAATGAACGGCGAACGTCACGCTGCCGTAGACCCCCTGTACCCCCTTGTCACATCTTGTCACACTCGCGAAAGCCCCTCCCCCCCCCTTGTATGCGAACGTATTTTATGAACGGCCCCTTACAGATAACAAGAAGGGACTCACAAGAAGGCCAAATGCTATTTCCTACTAGCGAGCGCGATGCCGAGGCCGACGAGCCCGCCGATAGCCAGCACCGCCCCGCTCGCCACTGCAATACCGATCATTCCTTCTTTCTCCATGCGCTTGTTGATTTGACGCTGAAATTTTATTCAAATGTGTTTATAATTTGACTAGCTGCGCTCCGCGGTTTCACCCGCGGCTCTGCTACTGTTGGTCTTAGCGTGATGATATATAGCCTATAGCCTTCCTCAATAAAATTTTTTCAAATCAGACCATTAGTTCTTGAGATTAGCGCATTCAAACAAACAAACTCTTCAGCTTTATAATATTAGTATAAATTTGTTAACCCATTGAGCCCCGAACGGCCCGATCGGTCCACGACGCAATAGATTTTCTATTGTGTCTGTGATTCCGGGGCCTGAGTTATTAATGTAGGTAGGTACTATTATTTGTTACATAATGTTCCCTTCCACTAGAATATTATTGGGATAAAATTCTATGTATAAAATCAGAGGGAAAAGTATATGTTTTAAAGCAAGAAGTAATAAAAGGTAAATTAACTTTATTTGTTTTATGCTATTAACTGTAAATGCGCATGAACGCGGTAGACTTAGATACCATAAACCCAGAAATAAATTGGATTCACAACCCACCAAAAATAAAGTAGGTATTTAAAAGACAAAAGACAATTGAATGCCTATAAAAGCTCAATATTTTTGGCATTTAAACATAACTCCTAAAATAGATATTGTTTACTTGAAATAAGGTTATTGCACTTGACTTGAAACAAAACAACTTTTTTATCAATGACAGGGAGATAAGGCATCTTAAAATATTTGTAAATGCAAGTTCAATGCTATTAAACTATTTATTGATAGCTTTCCACCCGCGGCTTCGACCGCGCAGTCAAAGAAAAACCCGCATAGTTCTCGTTTCTGTGGGATTTCCGGGATAAAACCTAACCTATGTCCCGGTGTAAAAAGTAGCCTATGTCCTTTCTCGGGTATCAAAATATCTCTATACCAAATTTCATGCAAATTGGTTCAGTAGTTAAGGCGTGATTGAGTAACAGACAGACAGACAGAGTTACTTTCGCATTTATAATATTAAAGTATGGATTATAAAAATATAAACATATGGATTATTAGGTACATATTGTTACTAGCTTTGTTATGGGTTACAGTTGATCAGCTGATTGGGTTGTTTGAAAGACAATTTTAATGATTTTCTGTTACTTTAAAACAATCAATACAAGAAATAAATTAACTACAAATTTGAATTCACAAAAAAATTAATTGAATATATTAAGTACTAGCTTTTGCCCGCGACTTCGTCCGCGTGGAATAGTGACTTCCGGCAGAAAAGTATAGATAGCTGTGCCCGCGACTACGTCAGCGTGTAACTCCTTGTGTATTATTAATTTAGTAATGATTTCAAAGGTTCCGGCTAATAGTAATGATTTCAAAGGTTCCGGTGGGTCTTCGAATGAAGGCAAATTTATTTTACCTCCAGAACAACAGAATCCAGCCGACTCCTTACTCCACTTTAAAGCATTACAAAAAGAACATACCACGTTCATATCGCCTATTACAGAAGATGATCTGTAATCAATTGTGAAGTTATAAGCAAACCCACTTTTATATTTGTCGGACCACGCCACCGTATTTCTAGATTGATCTTCTATGTGTACATCTAAGTTATTAAGACTATGTCGAAATCTGCCTGCAGTAAGACGGGCCTCTCGCTGTTCGTCCGTTTCAAGAGACCGAATATTTTCGATTCTTAATCTTTCATTAGACAAACTTATTAATCGTTCTTGTGTCAAAGAATTGTAATGTTCGCGTACCGACTCTAGTCGTTGTTCATGCTCATGTTCATCTTCGAGTGATCGAACAATATTATGGTGCACCCTATCATTTGTCAAACGGTCTTCATATTGAGTAAAAGTTTCAGATTCTCGAGATAAAATATGACGTTCGCGGTCAGCTGTGAGACGCAATTCCCTCTCAGTGAAGGTTTCTGACTCGCGAGACAATATATGACGTTCGCGGTCAGCTGTGAGACGTAATTCCCTCTCAGTGAAGGTTTCTGACTCGCGAGACAATATATGACGTTCGCGGTCAGCTGTGAGACGTAATTCCCTCTCAGTGAAGGTTTCTGACTCGCGAGACAATATATGACGTTCGCGGTCAGCTGTAAGACGTAATTCCCTCTCAGTGAAGGTTTCTGACTCGCGAGACAATATATGACGTTCGCGGTCAGCTGTAAGACGTAATTCCCTCTCAGTGAAGGTTTCTGACTCGCGAGATAATGTATGCCGTTCGCGGTCAGCTGTGAGACGTAATTCCCTTTCAGTAAATGTTTCGGACTCGCGAGATAATGTATGTCGTTCGCGGTCAGCTGTGAGACGTAATTCCCTTTCAGTAAATGTTTCGGACTCGCGAGATAATGTATGTCGTTCGCGGTCAGCTGTGAGACGCAATTCTCGTTGTGAAGCAGTTTCAGCTGCTCGGGATAACACATGTTGTTCTTGGTCAATGGTAAGCCTTAGCTCTCGTTGAGAAAAGCTTTGAGACGCCCGTGATGTAGCTCGTCTCGCTCTGTCAGCTGCTAATCGCATCTCTCTCTCTGAAGAGCTTTCATTGGCTCGAGAAGTTGAGGCACTAACTCTCATAGAGTTTAACCGATGTGCTCTTTCCTCTGCCGATTCTTGAGAACGCGCATTTCTCATCCTCTTAGCATCTCTAGAATTTCGAGATAAAGATGGTATTTTTTTAGGTGGCATTGTGTATTTTTAATCAACAGTAACTGAAGCTACCTTGCACTTATGAAATCTATTAATATTATATTATAATATAAACACTACTAAAATAACTAAAATGCGTACCTACTACTACTTATAAAGGAATAAAATGTAAACTAATAATATGCTTAAACACTACCGAAACCTATAGAATAACAACAAAAGAAATCTATAAATGAACTATAATAATTATAGTTAAACACTACTATAATAAATATATGATAATTACGAAAATAAACTATTAATATCTACCAAAATAACAAAGATACGTACCTACTGCTACTTCACTTATAAAGAAATAAAATGTAAACTAATAATATGCTTAAACACCACCAAAACCTATAGAAAAACAAATAATTACGACAATAAACTATTGATATAATTAAACACTACCAAAATAACTAAAATACGTACCAACTGCTACTTCACTTATAAAGAAATAAAATGTAAACTATTAATATGCTTAAACACTACCAAAACCTATAGAAAAACAAATAATTACGAAAATAAACTATTAATATAATTAAACACTTCCAAAATAACTAAAATGCGTACCTACTGGTACTTCACTTATAAAGAAATAAAATGTAAACTAATAATATGCTTTAACACTACTAAAACCTATAGAAAAACAACAAAAGAAATCTGTCAATAAGGTCGAACACTCTGAACGTCTATTCGCATCAACAGCCAAATATTGTATGAACCTCGCACGCGGACCCGCCGCACGTTTTATTTTACAACCTTTACAACTTGATCATTTGGAATTTATTATCTCTATTGTTCGAACAAAAATAAGTTGCCGACTTTAAGAACTTGAACTTTTTTGTGTACTTTTTATGTAAAACAATCGATGTACAGCTGCTAATGAGCCTTAATAAAATAAAATAAAATAAAATAAACTTGCCGACAATGTAAGTACACTATTGTTTCTTAGAAAACATTTTAGGACTATACCATAATAAATTTATGACTCACGTAAACACGTGTTTGCATTATCTGATGACGAAATTATCGATTCAGTAGCTCAGAAAACCGAAGATGACATAGAAGACGTGCTTAGTACATGCGCTCCATGGGTTTCCATCAAAGAGGCGCGAACCGCATTGAATACCTTACGTAATTTTATATGTATAACTTTGGTGTTTCTACACCGATTTACATGATTCTTATTATTATTATTGAATAGGTAATAATGTTAACTTTTTTAATTAGGGATGAGTGAGAGTGTTGTAAACGTAAGAGTCGACAAATATAATCAGAAAGCTCCGAATTGCTAAGCTATTGAAACTACGTGTTATTGTGAGTCAATTTTAAAAGATAGACATATTATGCTGTCTAGGAATTTATTTTTATATAATAATAATAATTTAAGAACATTTGTGTCGTACATGATTTCTATGTAGCTTTAACCATTAAGGCTGCACACGCGACGGAAGCTTAAAAAATGGAGTAACTTCTCCCGTTTTCCCAATATTTCACTTCACTGCTCTGCTCATATTGATCGTAGCGTAATAAAAAGTATACTATAACCTGCCCAGGAGTATGAAGAATAATTGTGCCAAATTTCGTTAAAATCCGTCGTGTAGTTTTTGTTTCTATAACGAATATACAGACAGACAGACAGACAGACAAAAATTTTACTGATTGCATTTTTGGCATCAGTAGCGATCCCTTATCACCCCTTCATAGTTTTTTTTTTAATATATTTCATGTACAGAATTGGCCTCTCTACAGATTTATTATAAGTATAGAAGATAGATAAGCAGAGGTAGCCAAGTTAATAATATTAGTATGGAACCAAGACATCTGAAGTCTTTGTCATATTGCATGATGAGCATTTAATGTCCTGTATATGGCGTAGGTAATGGTAGCAAATATTTAAGAAGGTATTATGTAATATCAGTAGGATTGTGAATCATGCTCAATGGGCATGACGACAGTATAGGCCCATTAAGAAGAGCTGGAACGTCAACACATTTACACATTGCACATGTTAGGCCGGGAGATACTGACACAAAATTTCGGGTCATTTGTAACAGGATGGCGGTCTTAGTACGCAATGACAAAAAGAAAAATGATGGTCAGAACGCTGGTACCGGCGGACTAGTCGCGTGGGCGTTAGTCACACTCGTCGGATAAATAGCGAAAGTCCAACGATTTGTAACACAAAAATTTTAGAATTTACCGATAGCCCTTAAAAAAGATGTAGGCGGTATTGTCATGCCATACTTTTACGATGTGACTTACAGTCCGCCATACCGACGTGAATGCGTTGATTTAAAAAAAACAATTCAACCATTTGTACCGGGCTAACTTTTGCACAGGTAACCATCGTCGTGCAGCCATTTACTAAAATCGCCATGCCATACTTTTCGGACGATTCCAAACCGCTTCCAAATTCCAATTCCGATTCCGATTCCAAACCGCACTACCGCCTACATCTTTTTTATGGGCTATCGGTAAATTCTAAAATTTTTGTGTTACAAATCGTTTGACTTTCGCTATTTATCCGACGAGTTCGACTAACGCCCACGCGACTAGTCCGCCGGTACCAGCGTTCTGACCATCATTTTTCTTTTAGTCATTGCGTAATAAGACCTCTGTAGAACCGCCATTCTGTTACAAATGACCCGAAATTTTGTGTCAATATCTCCCGGCCTATGTATGTGTCATATTTTGCAATTGTTTATAAATACAGGGTGATGTAATTGGTGTAGTACGAATATCTAAAAATCTATGAAGAATTTTGTGATACAGTAAATGGAAGAATTATAGACTATTTTACAGTATTTAATAAAATCATTTAATTTTTTATTCATTTTCATTAGAAATGTCAATTTTTCTCACCAAGGTGGAAATTTGGATGATAAGGATCTTGTTATAAAAATATAAATTTTGACTAAAATCGGCATTTTTTTTTTCAAAAATCAAATTACTAATTAATAATCAGAGTTATCACATTATTAAAAAAAATAAGCCAAACTATACACAATTTTTACTTGATGCAATCCTCAAAGATCATGGACATAGTGTATTGCGCCTTCCACCATACCATCCAGAACTCAACCCAATAGAGTTACTATGGGGCATAATTAAAGGGAAAGTAGCATCACAAAATGTGAACTTTAACTTGAAAACTGTGGAAGAATTATTTAGAAAGGAAGCAAATGCTATTAGTCTGGATATGTTTAGTGACGTTTGGAGAAAGACGCGAGAACATGAGGAAAAATATATTCAATTAGAACCAAAAGTAGATAATTACACTGACTCATTTATAATAACATTAAGAAATTCCGACGGCGAGTTCTTCGAGCGATGAAAGTTTCAGTGAAGTAGAAGATTACGATTATGATTAAATAGATTCTTCTTCTTCTCTATAGATACTGCTTTCTGAATTGGTGGTAAATGTTAAAACTGTTAAACTGTTATGACGATTCAAAAGTGCTTCTAGAAGAAGTCTAATTGTATAAATGTTTGAGTTTGAGTTTAATACCAATAATGTGAAAATTATATGTACAATAAACATGTAACACATATTTGTTAGCGCGTATTGGTAGGTATTACGTACTTACTACAAATATAATATTTCTTAGATATCTTTACTCGACCAAAGTCAGGACAAGACTGCTCCGCAACTGCAGAAGACGTCCGTTATTTAAATCATTATCAAAACAACCATCCGTGTGTTGGGAGTGAGCGCACGTGTTATTTGTATTGTTTTTATGACCTGAAATTTAATTATTATTTGATAATTGAATGATTATTAATACTTTTATCCAATTGATTATTATTAGAATAAATAATTAACTTCGTCAATTGATTTACTTTTAAATTATAATTTTACAGGTAAATTATGAGAGCTTTCATAATTATATTTGCATATATTTATCTACAACGCACCCATTTTACAATTCAAGTCTAAAATGAAACTAGAGTCGCATTTATTTTTGAACATACTGTAAGTGAAATTGCATAAGTGTGAGTACTGTGAACATGCCAGCTTTCCTTAATTGACCGATATCCATAAATGATCGTATTAGTGTTTTTAAGGGAAAATGTATAATAAATAAATTAAATATAGTGACTTAGAAATCTTAAAAACATTAAGATTAATGAGATTATCAATAAAATAAAACATTGAAATTCTGCAGTTCGCCATTTTGACTAAAACACGCGTGACGTCACGCTTAAGTAAACAACTCACGTCAGATGTGTTTTGTTGTTATGAATATGTTGAGAATACGCATTTTTAAAGTGAAACTTTTATTACATCGTCTCAAACTTTTTGGTCTGTGTAGCGCATGTCGCGTGTATCGCGGCTGCCGAGTAGGTATACCTACTCGGCAGCCGACCGACACGCGATATGCGCTACACAAAGCAGTGTTCGGAACCGTTCGAACAGTTTCACTTTTACCGTGGTTTCATAAAACCACACAACATTTTTATTTATTTTCTATTGTTTCACGTATGCTTTATCGACTCAGAACAGAAATATAATTGCGAATTCACGAATACGTGGTTCGGGATTCTCCGCGCCAACTTTATACAATCATTTCTTATGATTTTCTCGCTTGAAATAATTACTAACACATTTTTGAGCATTATTTTTATGTGGATTCACACTGCAATACTGCACACCACTTATAAACTTTGAAATTCGTTTCTATAACACATATTAAATAAATATTTTTTTAATTTTCTTCGCAATGCGTACAAATAATTACGTATTTACTAAAGAGTGACGTCACGCCTACGCCATGACACCTGCGAGCTGTTTTGGCACAGTTAATAAATATTTTTTGAAAAATGGCTTTTATCTTCGTTAAATTTAAGTATATTACCGAAATATAGGGTTTTTCTTGTATAGTAAACGTATACACACATTATGGAAGAGGATTTCAAAATCTTTCGTCATGCCTATTACTTAATAACTGGTATGTATGATGGTGGTTCGAGTTCAATTCGTTTCAATAGACTTCTGCTTTACATTATACAAAGAATTTACCTACTTTGTCTATAATTGCAATTATCTTACCTCTAAAGCTAGAACCTGCTGGTTGGAGGGCTCAATTTCAAGGAATGCTTTGACATAGTGGAGGGCCTTATTGTACTCCTTAATTCTAGCGTTGCCAATAGCAAGGTAGAACAGGTAGTCGCGTTTGCCCTCAGCGTGCGAGTTGAACAAATCTTTCAACAACAGTATGCCCTGAAATTATATAATTCGCTATTATATGGTAAGCAACCACTCTCAATAATCAGCTAGTTATTAACTATAATGATGATAAATGAATATAATATACTAGCAACCATTGTCTAAGCATTTCTTATCAACAATGTTATCAAACTAACTTCTGCCATAGTTACATAATGCAAGTTATTCTAATTTCTATAGCATAAATATATATATACTGAAGTACTCGATATATATTTCAAATGCGTTTCAAAGTTCATTATGTTTTGTTTTAATCGATACAATTTTTAATTACCTTTCTGATATCCGTCGCGTATTTGCTTCTAACCAGACACCACGCATACTCAAATTGTGCTTTGTGCGTTACTGTACCTTGTTGGAGCTGCTCATGGTAGACTTTCTCCAATTTCTAAGACAAAAAACAATACAACAATAAGCGATTTATGACTCATTACAAAATTGCATTATGAAATAAACATTCTTACTTGCAAATCTTCGGACGAAACAACTTCATCTAAAACATCATCCATATTGAAATATTAGAACTGCGTTTTAATTTTCAGTATTAAAATATCATAATATCAAAAGGGTAGGTGCGAATTCAAGAAACGACGACACAGCGGCAGTATTGATAAAAATTGACTTTTCGTTCAATTCAATATCACAGATAACTATATATTAGTCAGAGACAATATACTATTGTAATCACCCTTTATTCACCCAAGAAACTTATATCCTAATACCTCAGAGTCTAATACACTGGAGATTGCACTATGACCATTGACTTGTAACAAGAAAATATGACGTTGAATGACGCCTGTATGTTTTTTTATCCCTTTCACACCTAACTTGGCATGTTCATCATATTTTCTTGTTACAAGTAAATGTTCATACTGAACTTAAAAAATATGGAATATAGATAAAATATTAAGCTATTGGATAGCTTCTATCGCGGGCCTTGAGCGCGGGGACCGAATCGAGAAATTCCGTAACGAAAAAACCTCACGCTCCCCACTCCGACGGGCTCGGAGGTGTGGCTTGAAGGCATGCTATGCAATAGCTTTACCGCGGCAGTCCCCGAGTGCCACACGTCTTTTTTATCAAGTTGTACAAAGCTCATGTAAAGCTAAAAGCAGTGGAATTTGATATTCAATGATTTAATCAAAGAAAATACTTCTTGATACAATACGTATTATAAAATTGAATCCGAGAATATTTAAATATCCCATGATATTATGTGTTTTTGTTCTTATAAAGATATTTTGTTTTTCTGTGCACAAGGCTGACATGACATATTTTGACAGAAGTGAACAGACGAACCCTCAACCCATTTTGTTCTGTCTCAATATAAGAACTCTATAGGTTTATTGCTCTGAGCTCAACCCGAACTCAGCCGAACTGTTTATCATTTACGTCAAAAGTTAAAAGATTGAAGAATTGTCGTTTTGCTGTAGATTTATTACAGCGTATTTGCTTTGTCCGGCGTTTGGAAAAAATCAAAACATATAGGTTTTTCTATGAAGAATCTGCATTCTTGGCATAAATAAGAATCAAGAATGCAGAGTGTTATAAATACAGTAAAGGGCACAGCTCTTGGGGTCGCCGGTTACTTGACACCAGTTTTGAAGGTGGGTTCATTTTATCTCGCATATTGTTCGTTACTAACAAAATAATGAATAAATGTCAAGAGCACCGGATGTGCATACAATTTGGTAATAAATAAACTTGTACGTTCTGTCGATAACAGCAGAGTAATTCTCATATTGGTTTCTTATTAGTAAATTTTATTTCTACACGTCTTGTGGCTTTGTATTCAGTATAGATACTTGTGTATGTAATCATATGTTTCTGGACTAAACTTTATTAAAATAAATATTACTTAATTTTCGAATTCAGGAGTCAAAATTCCAAGAAACTGGTGTGTTAACTCCGGAAGAGTTTGTAGCTGCTGGTGACCACCTGGTGCACCATTGCCCCACCTGGCAGTGGGCGAAGGGAGAGGAGTCGAAAATCAAGCCATATCTACCAGCTGATAAACAATTCCTAATTACTAGGAATGTTCCATGCTACCGGAGGTGTAAACAGGTAACTTGGGAATTATATGTTATACATACAGCTATATTCTATTGTTCTTAATAATAACATTTTACAATTATAATCAATCAATGTTTCACAATGTAAATTCTGTCTAGAAGATCCTATAAGTAAATACTAAGAAAATTTAAAATAGCATTATAAATTATATTGCACTAGCGGTCCGCCCCGGCTTCGCCCGTGGTACATATTTCGCAATAAAAGGTAGCCTATGTTCTTTCTCAGGGTCTAAAGATTATCTGTGCCAAATTTCATCAAAATCGGTCCAGTAGTTTTTGCGTGAAAACCATACATACATACATACATACATACAAACCTTTCCTCTTTATAATATTATTATATTATTATATTGAATATGCAGTGCCGGTGTAAGGGCCACTGACACCCCGGGCGAAAATATTGTGGCGCCCACTTGAGGTGTTCTGAAGGTTTGCACCAGGAGAGACAAGAGACTCCTACTTCAGACCTTGGTGCCCCCCAGAATTTGTCGCCCTGGGCCATCGCCCCCTCTCGCCCCCCCCTAACACCGGCACTGTGCATATGTATTGTAACATGAAAATTGACTTCAACTCTTTTTATATTATCCGTTACTTTGTTTCTATAATTAAGATTATAAACATTGAATTGGTGTGAAACAGCCTTGCTTGAATGAAATATATTACCTCAGCTGTCTAGTTATAATTCGTACAATTTTAATATTAACAAATTAATAAATGGTTAGAACAAAATAATAATTTCTTTACAGATAGAATATTGTGAGGATCATGAGAAAATTATCGAGGATGAAAATGATGGAGAAGGTGGCTGGGTTGATACACACCACTATGACTCTGCGGGATCACCAACTGTTGAAGAAAAAGTAAAATTTTTCCATGCTAATCTTAAGGATATTGTAAATGGCTAAATGCAATAGGAATCTTCTGCTCCGTACTAATTTGTTGTCTGTTGTTAGGACTTTAGATAATCAAATGTGAAATGCAGGTTTATTAAAACAATGAATGTATCAATGAAAATCAATGGTTACTTTTACTATCAAATCTCAATCTTCATCGTCTTAAGGGGCTCTCAAAGCAGTGCTAGTTCTGGTACATAAATTACATTACACCATATTATGATTTTTTGATCTGAAAATTCTTTACTTCTGTTTTGTTTTATCCTTACTTTAAAATTCACATAAAAGTTTGTTTAAAAACTTAGGTGTGCGAGATGACGTTAGACGCAGCGGAAACAGGTGACAGCGATGGAGATGGGGGTGGGGATGGTGAGGATGATGATGATGGGGATGAGGGGGAGGCTGAAGATATGGAGCACTTCCAGGAATCTGGACTGCTGGATGAAGTTGATCCGGTATGTTGCACACATGATGTGATATTAAACAAAATATTATAATGCATAAATCTATATCTATTCTATATTACATATAATAAATCTGTAGAAGGGTCAATTCTGTACATTGAAAATATTGAAAAAATTAATAGCAGGGAGTGTTACTGGATCTATACCAAACCCAAATATGTGATTAAAAAAATTTTTGTCTGTCTGTATGTTCAGGCATCACGTGAAAACTAACGGTTTGATTTTGATGAAACTTGGTATAATTATACTTTATTACCCTGGGCATAAAATGGGATACTTTTTATCCTGGAAAATACGTAGAAAAAAATAAATCTTAATTTTTCCGCGCTGACGGAGTCGCGGGCGGAAGCTAGTTTTAAATATAGTTGAAATAAAATATGATATAATTATTTTCACAGTTTCTTAAGAATCGAAAATGTATGATATTATACTTTTTTGGAATTTTTTAATCAATTATTATTTTGCATTATATCACTACACCTGAAAAATTTTGGTGGTGTTTGTGTTGATTGAATTTACCATTAAATGCTTTTACCTAATAAATATGTCAGTTTATACTACTGTTACAATATAACATGTGCAATATTTCAAACCTAAATACAATCAGTAAAACATCAATAGGCTAAAGACTAAACAAAAAACGTGAAAGTGTATGTGCCAAAATATTTCAACTAAATTGCACTAGATTCACAACTTATCCTTAGCCTATTTGTTATCTATGACGAAATATGGCATGAAATGGGTGTGTTTTTTTTTTGTTTTTTACACTCAAAAGGGTCAAATGAACTATAGAAATGAGCCTTTCATGTATTTATGATATTGTGTCCATCAGTCAGTAGCGCTAAGCACTCGCGCCTCCAAGCCAGCCACTACGTCCCGCGCACGCGGCGGCGACGAGATCGTGCGCACGCGCACGTACGACCTGCACATTACGTACGACAAGTACTACCAGACTCCACGGCTCTGGCTGATTGGATATGACGAGGTGGGCAATATTAAATTTTTAATCACATTTTAGACTTGTTTTTTGGGAATATTCATATAAGTACCCGCATTTAAACATAATTTTAAAATTTCTTCTACGTAATTTCACACTGCCATAAATAAGATAATATTATATTGTGACGATGAATTAATTAATTTTCAATATTATTGAACAGAAGGCTGAAGAGGCAAGTTCTATGATTAAATCCGTCATCCATAATATCTTTAAACAGTATAAACATTTAAAGATGGGTAACGCAAAAGCAAATGTTAAAGTGCGCCAGTGATCGTTTACCATCAAGCGATACACCTGAACAGTGGCCAAATGTGACATAAGTAAAAGCTAGTTTAAAAAATATCAAGATAATCCCCTAAGGCCTAATGTATTTTCTGTATTATTAAATTTTGTAATCTGCAAATGAATAAAGATGATTTTATTTTTTATAATTTTTCAATAAAAAGCTGGAAGAGTTTTAGTACAGCATTGTGTTTACTGATGATAAAGTATTCAATCCGAGGAACTACATTATACATCATTTAATTACGTATGTTGTCTTTTCTCAGGAGCGCAAGCTGCTGAGCGTGTCGCAGATGTACGAGGACGTGTCGCAGGACCACGCCAAGAAGACGGTCACCATGGAGCACCACCCACACCTCTCCGGGCCCTCCATGGCCTCCGTGCACCCGTGCAGGTGATAATGTCGTTATTTTTTCCTTTCAGAATGTAACAGGATAGGGTTACAGAATGTAACGGAAAGGTTGATAAGACGTAACGGGATAATTTGATAAAATGTAACGGGTCAGGTTGACTTAAAGCACCTGTTACAGCTCCCTAACCTGCTAAAGCAGGTGATACAGCTCCCTGCCCTGTTAAATCATCTGTTATAGCTCCCTAACTTGATAATATACCTGTTACAGCTCCCTGACCTGTTAAAGCACCTGTAACAGCTTTCTGACCTGTTAAAGCACCTGTAACAGCTTACTGACCTGTTAAAGCACCTGTAACAGCTTCCTGACATGTGACAGCACCTGTTACAGCTCCCTGGCCTGTTTAAGCAGGTGATACAGCTCTCTGACCTGTTAAAGCATCTGATATAGCTCCCTGACATGTTAAAGTTCCTGTAACAGCTTCCTGACCTGTTAAAGCACCTGTAACAGCTTCCTGACCTGTTAAAGCACCTGTAACAGCTGCCTGACCTGTTAAAGCACCTGTAACAGCTTCCTGACATGTGACAGCACCTGATACAACTCCCTGGCCTGTTTAAGCAGGTGATACAGCTCTCTGACCTGTTAAAGCATCTGTTATAGCTCCCTAACCTGATAAAATACCTGTTACAGCTCCCTGACCTGTTAAAGCACCTGTAACAGCTTCCTGACATGTGACAGCACCTGTTACAGCTTCCTGGCCTGTTAAAGCACCTGTTACAGCTTCCTGACCTGTTAAAGCACCGGTTAAAGCTCCCTGACTTGTTAAAGCACCTTTAAAAGCTCCCGGACCTGTTAAAGCACCTGTTACAGCTTCCTGACCTGTAAAAGCACCTGTTACAGCTTCCTGACCTGTTAAAGCACCGGTATAAGCTTCCTGACTTGTTAAAGCACCTTTAAAAGCTCCCGGACCTGTTAAAGCATCTATTGTAGCTCTCTGACTTGATAATTCACCTGTTACAGCTGCCGGACCTGATAAAATACCTGTTACAGCTCCCTGACCTGTTAAAGCACCTGTTACAGCTTACTGACCTGTTAAAGCACCTGTTACAGCTTACTGACCTGTTAAAGCACCTGTAACAGCTTCCTGACATGTGACAGCACCTGTTACAGCTCCCTGGCCTGTTAAAGCAGGTGATACAGCTATCTGACCTGTTAAAGCATCTGTTATAGCTCCCTAACCTGATAAAATACCTGTTACAGCTCCCTGGCCTGTTAAAGCACCTGTAAAAGCTCCCTGACCTGTTAAAGTACCTGTAACAGCTGCCGGACCTGTTAAAGCACCTGTTACAGCTTCCTGACCTGTTAAAGCACCTGTTACAGCTTCCTGACCTGTTAAAGCACCGGTATAAGCTTCCTGACTTGTTAAAGCACCTTTAAAAGCTCCCGGACCTGTTAAAGCATCTATTGTAGCTCTCTGACTTGATAATTCACCTGTTACAGCTGCCGGACCTGTTAAAGCACCTGTAACAACTTCCTGACCTTTTAAGCATCTGTTATAGCTCTCTAACCTGATAAAATACCTGTTACAGCTTCCTGACCTGTTAAAGCATCTGTTATAGCTCCCTAACCTGATAATATACCTGTTACAGCTCCCTGACCTGTTAAAGCACCTGTAACAGCTTTCTGACCTGTTAAAGCACCTGTTACAGCTCCCTGGCCTGTTAAAGCAGGTGATACAGCTCCCTAACCTGATAAAATACCTGTTACAGCTCCCTGACCTGTTAAAGCACCTGTAACAGCTCCCTGACCTGTTAAAGCACTTGTAATAGCTCCCTGACCTGTTTAAGCATCTGTAAAACCTCCCGGACTTGTTTAAGCATCCGTTACAGCTCTCTGACTTGATAATTTACCTGTTAAAGCTCCCTGACTTGTTAAAGCACCTTTAAAAGCTCCCGGACCTGTTAAAGCATCTATTGTAGCTTCCTGACCTGTTAAAGCACCTGTTACAGCTTCCTGATCTGTTAAAGCACCTGCAACAGCTTCCTGACATGCGACAGCACCTGTTACAGCTCCCTGGCCTGTTAAAGCAGGTGATACAGCTCCCTGACCTGTTAAAGCATCTGTTATAGCTCCCTAACCTGATAAAATACCTGTTACAGCTCCCTGACCTGTTAAAGCAGGTGATACAGCTCCCTGACCTGTTAAAGCATCTGTTATAGCTCCCTAACCTGATAAAATACCTGTTACAGCTCCCTGACCTGTTAAAGCATATGTAAAACCTCCCGGACTTGTTTAAGCATATGTTACAGCTCTCTGACTTGATAATTTACCTGTTACAGCTTCTTGACCTGTTAAAGCACCTGTTACAGCTCACTGACCTGTTTAAGTACCTGTAACAGCTCCCTGACCTGTTAAAGCATCTGTTTTAGCTCCCTAACCTGAGAATGTAACGGGATAGGGTTACAGAATGTAACGGGATAGGGTTATAGAATGAAACGGGCTAGGTTGAAATTTAAAATGTGATAATGTTTCTATTTATCCAGGCCTCTTTTCCGAACATGACAATTAATGAACAATTATGATAAAGGTATGTGTATGACGAATGAGAAGCGCTTTTAAAACAAGTCACGTTTATTTATTTCCAGGCACGCAGAAGTAATGAAGAAAATCATAGAAACAGTGACAGAGAGTGGAGGATCGCTCGGCGTGCACAGCTATCTCATAGTTTTCCTGAAGTTCGTGCAAACCGTCATACCCACCGTGGAGTACGATTTTACGCAGAACTTTACTATACACTAAACTAGCATTTTCTACCATCACCAGCTGTTTCTACAATTTACTACCACAACCCTACTATTGTGTACCATTTTCTACCACGACCTATTAAACATACTAAAAAATTCTATTAAATTTAATCATTTTGAGGTCATCATTCTTTCATCCCTTCTCAAGCAGAAAATTCTTTTAAAAAAAGTAAGGAATGGATTTTTATGTAAATCAAAATATTTAAATTTTATCGAATAAAAACTCGCTTAAGAGCCAGTGTAGCGCTTGTGTCGCTAAAAGCATCATATTTTCTTTATTTTAAGGCACAATTAAATGTTAGTTAACGATATGGATCTTATATGGTGAGAAAGGAAAGAAGTAGACATTTTTGCTACAAAATAATGATATATGTAAAGAATATTTGATTATCAATCGGAATTTAACTTGTTACGGTGCATTTAGATCAAAAGAACATAGAGCAAGAGCATTCTTTCGTGATCTTTTAGTGTAAACGAAAACTCGTATTGTTGAGTATTCGAACATTGCATTGAATCTTTTCGAACGCACTAAGAACAATGAAATAATGCTCTACGCCTGTTTACACTATAAGAATTTTACATAGCGGGGGTAGAATGAGTATTTGCTCGTTTGATCTAAATGTACCGTAAGATTGCAATTTCCTTAACCGCAAGTAATGGTCGGGCATATCAAATAATGTGATGTTTTTTTACACAAAAGGCGAGGCTATATTATGTCTAATTTCTATACATTATGATTGTTTTAAAAACTTTGTGAGGTAACAAGCAAAAAGCTATGTTATAGAAAGGTCAAAAATAACAAATGTGCTAAGAAATGTGATATTGTAGGACTCGTTTGCAGCTGAATGAATTTATAAATTCTGTGCTGCTAATTACAAACGGTTTGAAATAAAGTAATAAAATGCATCCTTGAAATCTTTTATATATTTTTAGCTTCCTATTCAGAAATTTTTCTGCATTTTTAGAATAGCAAGTAGGTTTAGAACACCAAGGTGTTGGATATCAAGATAAATATACTTATGAAATGAGTGCCCAATATTGTTTATAAGTAAGCTATAATTCGTACAAATACACTCTTTGTTTATTAATATAGTTTTATATTTTAGTTGATAAGTTCGATACACCTATACACAGCAATAATTACCACCAATTACCTTTTATTAAATTAGCTTTCTTTATATGCTTTTGAATAATTATTAAAACCCTACTTATTTCTATTTAATGCCAAATAATTTGAAATTGTAAGAAGTGGAACGAATTAAAATTATTAAAAACATGTTATCATAAGTTTTAATGCGTTGATAAGTGCTACGGAAATCTTGCAAGAACTTCTGTCTTTAACCCGTTACGCGTCCGGCGCACAGCCGGCACCGATCCCGATAGTGTCAAGGGAGTTCACGAAATCTAGCTTTTTTATGACTACCGAGTTTGAAAATTTTATTTACCCTATTGTTCTATAATTATATGCCATGTATGATATATTTTTGGAAAGAGGAAGAAACTAGTTATAGCATAAAAATGTAATCATGACGATATATTTTTTCTATAAAATTATAAAAAATTGATTTTCTTTTGTTTTAATTTTAATTGCTTACATACTAACACTTACATGATAATGCTGAGTCATCAAATGATCATATTCACGTTTTCATATCACTACACGATTGCCAAATACATTCACTTATATTTTCACACATTTAACACAACGTATTTCACTATGAATAATAACAAATCTCCATTATTCACAAACAAGAAAAAAAGCGCCATTTTGCGTCTTCCGCACTGAAAAGTTGAGACACTTTTTCACTGAGTATTCTTCAAATATCCCTAAAACCAATATCATAAACGTATTCTACGTAAAATTTCCAGTAATATACGTCTCAATTATCACTCATCTAATTATTCCTCTCGGCATAATTCACAATCCAAATATTCGTTGAACAAGACAAATGTCACAAACTATGGCCGATGACGCAACTCAATCAATGATTCACTTTTTTTTTTTATTTTGTGGTTTTGGTCTCTATTGCCTGTCTCGGAGTCGTGTCGATTCGAATTATAAATGTTTAAGGCATAGAGAAATATTTTTTATACTGGAAACATTCACTTGTAAGAACTACAGGTGACCTTCAAAGTCATTGGCCGCGTTATGAACAGTCGTTGTACGCAGGACGCTACAGTACCATTTTGAGTTACGAGCAACCGCCTGTACGTAGGACGCGTCACGGGTTAAAATTCTGTATGATGGCTGTCTTTATTGGTTGGATAAATCGTTGGAGTTTTGCGAAAGAAGCGAATTCACGATTTTTATGAAAAATCAGTACAAATAATTAGTAAACTGTTTTTTACCAACTCACTTCACAGACCTTATGAAAACTGATAAAACATCTGGTATTTTACTGTAATTGTAATATTTTCTCATAAAATTATTCGATGTCATTATTTTGAAGAAATTGTGTAGATTTTGCTCTATGTACGGATCTCATTATAGATCAATTATCAAGCTTTTTGTAATTAAAGTATATGTATAATGTAAAGCTTGATTTTGTTATTTAAATAAATAATTATTTTGCGACTATTATGTTTCATTGTACTAACAACCTAACCTAGCCTAACCTTTCCAATTTTTGGTCTATTTAATCCAAGTTAGCAACAAAAGTGTAGCAAAGACCAAAGTTCTTAAGTTTAAGAGGCAGGTATTCATTCTGACTCAATGACGCATTGGTTAATGCACATGAGTGGGTTCGATTCTCACTGCTGGACAATCAATTGGTATATGTGTATGGATTTACGTCTTAATATATAAAGTTCAATCTTCAAATAAAAATATAACAGGTAGAAGTCTGTGCAGTAAAGATACTCAAAAAATATTTTCTATCAATACCTACGCAAACTGAAACATCACAAATGGAAATTCTTATATTGCAATCCTTTTCACATAAATAGATAAAAATTCCTTTATTGACTTCAAAATGCTTATCCATGTTACCATTTAAAGAAAATACAAAAAAAATCTGGATATAAGGGCCTTTGGACAAATGGAAGAACCGCTAAATAGAATCCGCTATCGATATCGTTAAATGACATAGGCTTCCATGTTTTGCTAATCTTTCGGTCACCCTAACGACGACGACGACCACAACCAAAATTCCGATCCAACCGATATTTGTTCAAAATAAAATACTAAAATTTCCTTTTTGCTTGGTGTTTTTAGATCATAAAATTCTTTTTTATAAACAATTTTATGTTTCATACATTGTTTCTTAGGAGCCACCGTTTCTTCGAAAACCCTTCGTTAAAGCGGGCAAACGAGCAGGCGGGTCACCTCATGGAAAGTGATGCCCGCCGTTAGGGTCACCGCGAATGTGTTGCCGGCCTTTGATATATAAATATGCCCTTTTCTTGAAGGTTTCCCCGTCAAATCCTTTTGGGAACACAGAACATGGCAAATCGTTTGACAAGGTCGTTGTTCTCGGTAAAAAAATGCCGAGAAAAGCGCACTGTGGTAGACCGCCATGCATCCAGGTGGTGAGGGTGAAATTTTAATTTGTGGCGAGATGTGCGAGAAGTGTGATTTTTTAACCATTAACCCCTTTTTTCACCAATTACCGGAATGTCACGGGAAATTTTAATACTTTATTTTTAATAGTATTTTGAGTAATTTTACCATATTTCGGCTGGATGATAATTTTGGTCGTGGTCGTCATCGTCGTTGATAGTGTGACCGTACGATTACCAAAACATATAAGCTCTTTATATTCATTTAGTATCCAAGCGGATTCTATTCTTTAGCGTTTCTGCAATATCTCTAGAGGGCAAGTCCTTACATTCTATTTCGAAGTATATGTTATAGTCAAATCCCGAAACACAATCTCTACGCGGAAGGACTGGTTTATCTTAGGTTTAGCAAAAGCCATCGGGCAATCCTCGAAATACATTTGAATTTCACCCTTTGACTGAAGTCAGCAGCAGTCTCGGGCGTAGGCGAACGCAGCATAGGCATCGCACGCGCATAAGACGCCGCAGCTAGACAACGTTAGCGAGCTTCGGGGTTTGATATAAGTAATAAACTGAATCTCAAACCAACTTTTAGAAGCACTTTTGAATGGTCAAAATACAAAAAAAAAATTATTACGCTAACCTATTTTAATTATTACGTGATAGGTATAAATTATGGTAAGATATTATTTATCAAAATATATTAGTATGAGACACCTGATCCGAATTTAATTTAATTTTCCAACAAATTTAATCTGTGATTACTTTTACCAGGCCTCCGTCACTCGCTCAAGGTCGCGCTATAAGTGCCTACCGCACAGTAGGTCGGTACCGACCCAAGCGGCAGTTGGTTGGCACACGCGAGACTGCGCACCCGCGTCACGTTTCCCGCGCTCGCTACCAAGATGCCCGGTTATTGCGATGTGGACGGGTGTCGGAGTTCAAGAGTGAATAACAAGGAATTGTCTTTTTTTCAATTGCCTAAACAGGAACAGGCTACTTTTTATCAAAATTAAGTGTTTCAGCAACTCTGTGTTTAATTTACGCGCTCGGTACAACCCTAAAGTTTTCGTTTGATGACGCAATCACGCGGCGTGCGCGGGAAACTCGCTTCTCGGTGCGTGTTCGTAGAGTACATTTCTTACTGCAGCCGAGTTGCGGCGCATTTTGTAGGTAAATATAGCGAAGGTATTTTAGCTTTTGTATGGGAGTGATGTATCTGTTACGAAGTAACTATTCCCTAATCTGTGCTTTTACTATGTCACTATGTAAGGTGTCTTTTAATTCGGGGTAGTTACAATAAGAATAGGTACCAAAAAATAAAACAAAAAAGGTTTATTCAATTATTTATTGATATCACATTCATTATGTACAAATAATGTTCCGTAATAAAATATATTCAGTACGTAAGAAGCATAATTATAACAAACAAGATATTCTATACAAAATAATACAACTCTGCCAACTTAAAGCGCTAGTATTGCTAATGTCCTTACTAAATTATACACAATGTATCAAAATGAAACTTCTATAAAACCTTACCTATTTGAATTACAATTTTTGGGTTATTTAATCATATAGACAAACAATTTAAACAATTTATCCAAATTGCATTTAAAATTATAAAAATTGACAATGAAATCATATTTCACATATTTTAGCACAACATGAAAACATTAACAATACAATAAATATCCTATATTAAACATAAATTGGAATGAATTATAATGTAAAATCTCTGTATCGATACATTAACTGCGAATTATTGAATAAAATAATTTATTTTAACCCCTTAATTTTTCAAACCCAATAAATGAAAACCCCCAATCCCCAAAAACCGATTAATAATAAATAATCATTGCTATAAAAATGAGAATGCTTTTGAGAGCTACATGCTTTTTTAGTACATTAAAAATTTCTTGGAGTGTGAGTCGTGTGCTCTTATTTTATATTGAAATGAAATATTTCAATCTACAACGCAAAAACAAAATGTGACTAGCAATGCGGATACTTCATCTCATTATCAATTATTTCATTAATTGAATACATTTTCGATAGATTTCATAATTATTATAAACGGAGTAGTATTGTTTAAGAAAAGTACATTCATCCCTTGTACTTTAAATCAGTTTTAAGACCTTCGATCAACGGGGCAAATTCGAATCGACTTTTAGAAAGAACCGAGGTAAAAAATAGAAAAAATGTTAATTGAAATATTACGAAATTTATAATTCCACTGGGATACATAGATTCTCTAATGAAATTCATATCATTTTCAGAAGTTTGATTAAATGTGAGATATATAGCACCAATTTGTTCACATTTTCTAAGATATATTGTACAGTTGATCGAAGGCGTTAATCCCTAACACCCTCTACGCTAAACCTTCGTAGATTTAATGCCGCTATAAATAAGAATAGATACATTTTATAATTTACAAGCTACCAAAACGTATATCAAAGTTCAGTCTAAATTTACTAACAGAGTGACCAAAAACAAATGGCCGATTATGTCCTTTTAAATATCTTATATTGATTATTTTGATATTTTCTACATCGTTGGGTCACAACAAAGCACATATCTAAGGTATTACAAAAATCCTAAACATCGATACTTACCTGATTGAAAAACATTAAAGTTTAAATTTGTCTATTCATTTTACTATCAATTAAATTCAACGCATCACCAACCCCACTGAATATTATTCAAGTATATGCTCCCACCGGACAAGCAAACGATGAAGTAGTCGAAGAATTTTACAAAGAACTTGAATTAGCTATAGATAAAATACCCAGAAGAGAGCTATTACTCGTATTAGGAGATTTTAATGCAAAAGTCGGTAATACTGCTATGGATGATGGTATACGCAATATCGTTGGGAAATATGGCTTGGGCACTAGAAATAAAAGAGGTGAGCGCCTTATAGAATTTGCTGCTAACAACAATTTTGCCATAATGAATACTACATTTAAGCAACATCCACGGCGCCTATATACTTGGATTTCTCCAGGCGATAGATGTCGTAATCAAATTGATTATATATTGATTAGATCGCGATGGAGAAGCTCTGTTACCAATACACACACATTACCAAGTGCTGACTGCCATTCTGACCATCAACTCCTTATTGGCTATCTAAGAGTTAAACTTCAAAAGGCAAGACAAGCAAATACAACGAAAAGAATTCAAATAAATGACCCAAGTGCTCTCAAGTCATCAATCGAAAACAAGCACTCTACATGGCGCACTGATAGCAAGGATAAAGATGCCAATTCGATGTGGATTTCTGCAAAGAATTACGTACTAGAGGCACTGTCAGAATCTCAAAAACAAAAGGTAACAGACAAGAAGCAACACTGGATGACACCACAGACATGGCAATTAATAGAAGAACGACGACTACTCAAAAGCAGAGGAGCTAGTAGTTTAGAGCTCAATGCCAGAAGATCGGCAATTCAATCTTCTTGTAGAAGGGATCGCAATAGAGCTTTGGCAAAGATATGTGAAGAACTTGAACAACACTCAGATAAACTACAAACGAAAGAGCTACACGATAAGGTGCGATACCTAACACGCCAATTTAGACCTAAGACATGGGCGATAGAAAATTCTGACGGTCAAATGGTAACAGAGATAAATGACATTGTGAATATATGGAAACAATACTGCGTGTCCCTTTTTGCTAATGACTCCACATTGACTAGTACAACATTTGATATAAACCTCATTACTGACCGAGAGCCTGATATCTTACGAGACGAAGTGCGAGCAGGGATACAACATTTAAAGAACAATAAAGCCACTGGAGTAGACGAAATACCTATAGAGGTATTTAAAGCTATGGGGGAAACTGGTGTCGATCTCCTGTATAACATCTGCTGCAAAATATGGGAATCTGGAATATGGCCAGACGACTGGTCTAAATCGATATTTAAACCCTTACATAAAAAAGGATCTACAAAAAAATGCAATAATTACAGGCTAATTTCTCTCATATCGCACGCAAGCAAGGTTTTGCTCCATATTCTAAACACAAGACTGCAGTCCTATCTTAACTGTCAAATCGCACCTGAACAAGCAGGCTTCGTGAAGGGAAAAGGTACACGTGAACAAATACTTGTACTTCGGCAAATTATCGAGAAATCGAGAGAATTTAACTCACCTCTTTTTGTTTGCTTTATTGATTTTCATAAAGCATTTGACACAGTCAATTGGAAGTATCTTTGGCAGATTCTATTGGAAATGGGGGTACCGAGACATCTTGTAGTTCTGGTGCAACGTCTGTATGAGGATGGTAAAGCGGTAGTAAAGGTAGATGATGTGCTCTCAGACTCTTTCAAAACTGAGCGTGGAGTTCGCCAGGGATGTCTATTGTCACCTTTGCTGTTCAATATTTATACGGAATACATAATGAGAATTGTCCTGGATGGGTGGAATGGAGGTATATCAATAGGTGGTCGTGTGATAAATAACTTAAGATACGCTGATGATACTACGATTCTTGCCCAAACAAAACAAGAACTGGAAGAACTCTTGAGTCGTCTAGAAACAACAAGCCTGCAATTCGGTATGACACTCGGTATGATCGAACTGGACAAGAAAATGAAGGACCACTTTATGTCGCTAATTGTGAAGTCGTAAATAGTTACATATACCTCGGATCCACCATTACCAACACAGGAGGATGTGAAGAGGAAATTGGACGTAGATGCGCTATTACAAGATCTGCAGTAGAAAAACTAAATAAAATCTGGAAGGACAGGCGCATCACCAAGAACACAAAAGTGCGCCTAATGAAATGTCTAGTATTTCCTATCTTTCTATATGGTGCGGAAACCTGGTCGCTCAAAATGCAGAATCGCCGAAAAATTGATGCGCTGGAGATGTGGTGTTGGAGACGGATGTTGAAAATACCGTGGACGTCGTTCCGAACCAACGTCTCGATACTCAAGGAACTTAACATCGAAAATAGGCTTTCGTCGATTGTGCAGATGCGAATTTTGAAGTTCTTTGGCCACATCACCAGAAATAAGGATTCCTTGGAGAGACTTGTGGTGCAGGGACAAATTGAAGGCAAAAGATCGCGAGGCCGCTCACCTACACGTTGGACCGACCTTATCGGTAAAACGACCCAGTCCAGCCTTGTAGAATGTGCTCGCAATGCTACCGATCGTGAGAAATGGAGATGTATTGTTGGACAGGGAGTGAACAAAGAAGCGACCACATCTAACAGGAATAGAGCACCATCACCATAACCACGACCACTCTGTCAAGAGTGCACGACTAAGAAGAAGATTCATTTTACTAATTAATAATATAAAACTTTCTCAATGTGATGCTACAATATTAATAGGTACACAATTTTAGATTACTCAATCATATTTTTTATTTCTTCCTTCTATTCTTGAAGTTTCAGTTTCGATTTTTTTTCTATAAATTGACGAAGTAGATGAAATGTCACGTCGTAATAATTTGACATTTCTAGTCAGAAGATCGTATTTTGATCTCTGTTATTTTATTATGGTTTAATTTTCATCATAAGACGACTTGTAGCCATTCCATAGCTTAAGCAATAAATTATGTCTAAGAAATATCATTTTTCGGTGAGTACTCGCTTGTTATCGTTAATTGTAGGATAGTTGTAGTGATTTGTTCTTTGCACCTGTTTCACCAGCTTCATTAAGGTGTAAAAATTATATTCGCCTGCTGAGAGCCTTTACTAAGTATTAATAGTAGATCCGTAATTCAGCAGAATCATCTGATCTGTCAAGACTTGACAGGATAAGGTCTTGAGTACTTTCTTCTTAGTTTTAATTGAGGGTAGACCAATTCCGTAAACTTTGCAGGACATGGTCACGTTAGTTTAGGTCTTTCTCATTTATGATGCAGCGGCCCGCAGTTTTGTATCACCTCCAGGTCTGTCAAAACCGGCAGGATATGGTGTGGTCTCTTCGGATTGGTCTTTTCCTGGCTGTTTCTAGCGTGTTGTCGTGATGTTTGGTCATTTTATATTGGTGTCGGTATTTTCATGACTTAGCAGTATGACACTTGGTCTGCTCACTTAGAAGAATGTTCAGTCGCTTATTGGTCTTTTATTCTCTCAATAAACTCAGCAGGATATAAAAGATTGGTCAGTTCTGGTCTCACTTTTGATGCAGCAGACTTAGCAGTCTAAGCAGCAGGAGCGCCAACAGTTTGTCCAGGGGATCTAGGGCTCCGCGTTGCAGCCACTTCGGTATAGTGGTCCTTGCATGACTGAAGCCCAGCTTCTGCAGGATGTAGTCTACCCCGTAAGGTTCGATGGACTTGCCCGCCCAGGATAGCAATCTATGGGGATAGAGGAAATTTTAAATGGGGTAGAAATAGTAGAAGGAGAATAAATATTTCTAGTAGAAGTAAGAGAAGGAGAAGTTAAAAGAAAAGTAAAACAATTCATCGTAAAAATATGGGATTTTGGACATGCGCCTTCAAATAAACGAGATTCAAATAACAATTGAGAAACTAAAATAATGTATAGCAAATTTAAAATAATGTTCCGTGTACCACATGTGGCAGAACGGGAATCTGAAGACTGGAAGAATATGTAATTCCACCATAATATATCCATAGAAGGCACCTAAAATTCAACAATATTATGTAATATAAATTAATAATAGACAATATCTCACCGCACAGTGGGCTCCAGATGCCAGGTGAGGCAGTGGTAGTCGCGGTAGTCGAGCGCCGCGCCAACAGCCTCGCACGCCTCGCTCACACCCGACCGACCTACTGGCATCTGCGTACACACACACAAACACTTTATAAACAGTAGTTAGAACTTTGAACATAGACATAAGCACTATAGAGCACTTTGAAAATAAAGTACGTGTAGAAAAATGATTAAACAGATCTCTTGTGAAGAGATCTAAGCTTACAACCCCGTTTCATCTAAGTTTATTTTAGTAGTTAAAAATAGTCATCTGTCCAAAACTAAATATCAAGGTTTATTCCAAAAGAACAAAAGTGGCATAAGCATGAAAGTAAACATAAAGTTCGTCTGTGACTTCTTTGAAAAAGGATATAAACCTAAAGATTAACAAAATTCTAACTTTTGTCAAAATGAACTGATGTTTAAAAGTAAACATCAGGATTGCCTAACTTTGCTTGTAACGATCATTATTTGCAAATAATTTTAACTTAAAATTAAGTAAAAGCATTAATCAGTAATTTATTTAAGTTATAAAGAAAAAACTCCATACCACTCGCTCCTTCTCCTTAATATAAGACGATATGAGATCGTGCAGGAACAAGAACGCCTCCGCGTCCACCGACACGAAGATGTGGTCCTCGAACTCCGTGATGAAGCTGCACTCCACTACTGGCTTTGGATCTATACAATATTTTTTTATTTATTATATTTAATTCAGGTAACAGACAATAAATTGTACAGACCCATAGAATAAATACCTTAGACTAACATACATATATAATAGTTTAAAACTAAAACTAAGATTATATTAAGCACTACACTATACACAATTCAATTTAATAATATATTTGCGAAAAATTCAATAATATATTTGCGGTTTATATAGTTGCTGGTTTAACTCTGTTATGAAAATTGACTAAAAGTCATCCAAATACACTTTGGTAAGTAAGATATGTCACAACTATTCAATCAATTTTATAGTCATTAGTTTTTAATCAATATGCCTTCATTTTAGACATAAAAAATATCGTCTAATGCATTAAAAAAACAGAAATGAATACAAATACCAAAGCTTAGAATTATTTTTAAGATTATGCATATTAATTCAAAGGACCTACCGTTTTCCGTGGGCACCTCCTGCGGCTGTCTGTGACTCGTGCGCAAGTGCAGTTGCAGCGCGGGCAATGCGAAGATCACCTCACGCACGTGCCCCGGCTTGCTGCTGGTATTGCCCGACGTGCCCCCGGAACTGCCCGGAGCACCCGGAGCAGGTGCCGCGTTAGCTATGCCCCCCTCTCGCTCGAGCGACGGGAATAATTCGATCGCTGTGGATGATTTGCATCGTTAGATCTACGACCATCCTACCATCACATAGTATTCACCTAGTCTTGTGTATATTTTGCAAAGGATTATACCAGGAAAATGCGTATTAAATGTCAATTTGTGGCGATCAACATGCCGAAACTATAGGTTTTATAAAAAATATAGTTAGAATATAAATCTTGGGAAAATTAATTTGTTCATTAGGTTAATTTTGTATATTTAGATGATTTCCTCGTACAATGACTGAGAAATCTGAATTGTCAAGGTAATGTTGACAAAATTTACGAGGCAATTTTTCCAATTTGACACTGCGTGTGAAAAAGTACCGATGTGGCAAAGTGGAAATTCGAAAAGTGCACCTCAAAATTAATAAAAACAAATAACTGGAATTTATCATCGATAAAGGTAAATAGTGCATATATCTCAATAACTACTTTTTGTTGTCAAATTCTGGCATAATCATCAAACAGACTACTCTATACCCTAAGGCACAATTCACACTGACCGTCAATCTCGCTATCAGCGAACGCGTACTGGAACCACTCGCGGAGCGTCTTGAACTGCGGCGGGAAGAGCACCGTGCGCGACATGCGGCACACGGTGGCGAGCGACTGGTGGCCCCCGGGCGAGGGCCCCGGGGGCCCCGGGGGCCCCGCGCCGGGCCCCGCGCGCCCCGCGCCGGGGGCCCCGCCCGCGCCCCCCAGGCTCGCCGTCAGCGTTTGCACCGCGTGCACTTCCACCTCACCTGTTGGTTATAACAAAAAATGAAGATACAAACTACACTACTAACCGATGCACAAAACTTAAACTTTTCCTTTATGTGACGAATGCAATTCCATTCATGCATGTAACGATTTCAAATGTCTCTTATTTTTATTCTATCCTATTTGTCAATGCATTTATTGCGCATGATTTACCATAATTCAATCAAAAGATAAATATTTATATATCAACTAACATGAAAATAGCGTTTGCAATACGAAGGTGTACGTTATAAAATAATATTAAACTATGATTAAAAATATCACCTGATAACTAAAATTAATAGCAACTTTCAAAATGCCTTCAAAAAAATCACCCAATATAAAAACATTACCAATTTCATTGTGGAGATTCTGCGCCTCGGTGGCAAAGCTGATGCAGACGTCCTTCAGGCTGAACAGCGCCCACGACTTGGCCTTCAAGCTGTTGCCATGGAAACACGCCAGCGAGATGTTGGACCCCAGCAGCTCCATGCTTCCGCCGAGCACACACCCTGTACAATTAAATATTATTGACGTGACAACGTCTTATAAATTGGTTTGCCGGGTGACACTTCAAGAAACTACGTTACGCTCCGCTCACGTTATGCGCTCACAATGAGAGCGAGTGAGAGGCACGCGGGCATGGTTAGCCCGCCTAAGAGCGAGAGAGACAGACATAAAAAGTCGTTGTCACGTAAAACTTTAGCCCGTATACCGACTTTACAGGCAACCAATTTTTTAGTAACTGGGGTTTTCACCCAGTAAATATTTACATGCGAAGAATCCGTATGTAGGCCAATAACACAACTTTTTAGTTAGGGTAAAAATATGGGTGCGAGAAAGACAGAGGTTTTGCCTACAAATCCTGTCTACATTATTAGTATTAATTGTCATAATTGCGATAATGGAATTTCTGAGATTTTTGAAGTGAAAACTTCTTTAGCGGCGTTGAGCACTTTTTCTGTAATGGGTATAAAATCTTATACCCATTACAGAAAAAGTGATCCTGAAGTGTGAAGAGTGAAGTGAGACCTGATCGAAAAAGCGTAAGACGGATGGATATCAAACATGCTCAACGTTAATAATCAAGTTTTCACTTCTGCCGGCACTCCCGGAGTGCAACCCGTCTTTTTTATCATAAAATAGTAAAATTGACTAGTATAAGCACGAGTGAAACAATGGCATCTTCAAAAAGTATTTTATCACACCTTGTTGATTAGAAGTGGGGTCGCTGGCGAGCGGCACGCCGGCAACAAAGTGCAGCACCTTCTGCCAGTGGCGGTGGTGCCGCAACACTTGCTGCGGCGGCTGGCTGCCGCCCGCTGTTGCTGTTGCTGCAAACGTATGTTTTAGTGAGTGGTTGTGTCAAATATTGGCAGAGAAAAGAAGAAAATTTAGTAAAAGGCGAATGAAACAGAAATATAGCAACGGGAAATCTTTCAGAATAAGTTGAAACTGATAAGAAGTAAAAAATAAACGCCTGCGTGTACTGAAACTGTACTGTACTGAATACTGATAACAAACATTATGTGTATGTAATGTGAACTTACAGGTACCATACAAATATGAGTTAAGTTGCAACATTATACAGTTAATTTTCTAGTAAAAGTTCCTTGGGCGCGTTGAGTCAAATTTCAAGGTCGCGTCATGGCAATACCATCATGTCATGGAGTAAGGCGACGATTTTAGTATCTTTGAATCAAAGAAGTTTCACTTCCGAGACGTGTGCCAGGCACATGCTCTTTTTTATTTTATTCAACTATGGTGTTGAATAAACTTGATTTTTTGAAGTGAAAACTTCTTTAGCGGCGTTGAGCACTTTTTTTGTAATGGGTATAAAATCTTAAACTCGCGTCAAGACACATGACCTGATCGAAAAAGCGTAAGACGGATACCATTCCAAAATATCAAACATGCTCAACGTTAATAATCAAGTTTTCACTTCTGCCGGCACTCCCGGAGTGCAACCCGTCTTTTTTTCCAAATACTCACGTTCCTTCCTATCCCGTCTCATGGTGCCATAGCTCGGATGCAGCGAGCTGAACACTCGCTTGCTCGACTTGAACTGCTGCGTGAAGAACTCCTCGAGCTTGAGCTGCATCTTCAGCAGGTCTGGTGTCGTGCTGCGGCTCATCAGGATCTGCAGCTGGTGCCAGCTGAGCGTGCAGTGCGTGAGGATCGTGGCTGGACGGCTGGAGATAGCGATAACGTCATAAATCATTATTCATGATAGAAAACCAAGTCGATACTCGCTGTCTGACCCCATGTGTTTAAATCTTATAAATATATATAAGTGTATAACATATTATGTATACAGGGTGTCCCACTATCGGTATACTAAGCGCGATGGGACTTGTAGACTTGCATACACTGATCACGTAAAAAATACTTAAACAACAAAATTACGCCAAAATTTTTTTGCTAAATTTTTCCTTTAAATTTATGTTTTCTTCTCTAGCTTCGAGCTGTGAGCATTTTGTCTATGAAAACCATATTAAACGATAGCTCACGTGCGGGTGGCAAAGTTGGGCGGGTTGCTTGTTAGGGGTGTACACAAAGAGTACACAAAGAGTTTTAAGAATTCATTTATTTGAAAAAAAAAATGCATCTGGAATTTTATAAGTATTTTTTTCGTACTCAGCGTATGCAAAACTGTAACCTCCATTGAGCTTGGAATGCCGATGGTGGGACACCCTGTATAATTGAACCCGAGCGAAACGGGGGCAGGTTGTTAGTTGATTATATATAAGTGAGTCTTGATAACTAACTCGACAATGTGCTATGTTATGTGAAGATAGTATAATCATCTCTATCTCCTTTTAGTTAGAAACAGATCCAAATAATCAACATTAGTCACAAATGGTCATTACTCGTTACAAATAGTCCCATAGTCACTTATAATCACCCAGAGTCTATTATAGTCACCCATAGTCACTCATAGTCACTTATAGTCACTTATAGTCACTTATAGTCAGCTATAGTCACTCATAGTCACAATAGTCACCTGGCCGCCGGTCGGTGTCGTCGCGCCTGCCACTGGTCCCTTAGCGCAGCCCGCGGGCGCGACAATCTCGCGAGCAGCACGGGCGTGCCCATGTACTCGAGCCGCAGCTCTAGTGCTGATAGGCGTACGCCGCACACGTGAGCTGGACTGCTTCCAGGCTCTTCTTCCACGTGCACTGAACAACAAAACATAATATAGGTCGAGAATAATTTTGAAATTATTAAAATTTATAGAAATCCTGCTCGAAGGACCAAAATCGTATCAAAAAAAATTGGTTGTCTGTAAAGTCGGTTTACTGACGATAGTTGAACGTGACGACGTCTTAAGGCCGATTGTGCTTCTTTGTCGCTCGTTCCGCACTCTCGCTTGCACTTCAAGCCTTACATGGAACGCCTCAGAGCGAGGTAACGCCGCATGAGTCATGTTTTTTCGTGCCTGCAGCCGGAGCTCTATCGAATTATAAGACGTTGTCACGTCAAAAGTAAGTTCATTGATGAAACGGTCCCTATAATTATATATTCTATTCTTCGAGCCGAATCTTCCTTAATGAACCAGATACATATATGTATAACATAATAAGAATTCATTGCTAAAACAATCAATACACAATGATCCTTCGAGCAAATAGTCACAAAGTAAAACTTTATTGCTAAAACAATCACTACACATTGATCCTTCAAGCCGTTTCTTCACGAATAAAACATTTAATACACAACGATCCTTCGAGCCGGATCACGTCTTCTACACAATGATCCTTCGAGCCGGATAACGAAATTTTTTACTCGTTAATTCAGTAGCCTTTGCATTCATATTCAGGCTGTATTTATTAAGTCAATAACGTTATTTTACTATTTTTATCACACTCTTACCATGTGCGTGCAGCTGCGCGAGGCTGATAGCACCCCCCACGATGCCCGCACGAGCATCCAGTGCGGAGCCGCCCAGCGCCACGCGCACCACCATGTGCCGCCGCCGCGTGCTGCCGATGCTCAGTCGACCGGATGCGCCTAGCGAGCGACTCTGCCAACTGGCAACACAAAATAATATGGTGATATAATGGGTAAAATGCAGTGAAAAAATATAAAATGATACATAGTTCATTGAAGTCGCTTAGTAAAGCATGTTAAAGAATTGATTTATAACTTTTTTATGTTTCTGTGAGATGTCCTGCTAGATTTTGCCGTATAAGACGATAGTAACAATGCAAACAAACGCGAGAAACAGCTTGTACATTTCCAAGGTACAAGAGGCCTATTGAAGACAGGACCCTTTGCTGTTTAGTGTGAGTATTGAACATTAATATAACATTCTCCTTTTGAACAAATAACCTATCACCAAATTTCATAAAATTCTAAATTGAAAATTATTTTCACTGATATAATCACATAAAAATGCCACATTGAAATGTTACCTGACGTTCCCCATAACGTTGCCCATGTTCATATGTATGTTTAGCCGCGTGAAGTTCACCGCAAACAGCACCAGGGTCTCCCACGCAGCGCCCCACTGTTTACTCTCTGAGAGACGAAGAATAATTACATTATATTTGTAGTATTCCATAAATGAGATAAATAAGAGAAAAATAAATATTTTAGTTTTGTCTATTTCTTTTTTCTGTCTATCTTTAGGAAAATAATGTGAAGAAAAAATATTCCATTTCATTCATCTACAACTACAAATGAAAAGGTTTTTTTTTTATAAACACTAGAAATTGATTTCAAATTTATAAAAGAAAAAAAAGACGTGTGGCACTCGGGGACTGCCGCGGTAAAGCTATTGCATGCTATGCCTTCAAGCCACACTTCCGTGCCCGTCGGAGTGGGGAGCGTGAGGTTTTTTCGTTACGGAATTTCTGGATTCGGTCCCCGCGCTCAAGGCCCGCGATAGAAACTATGCAATAGCTTAAAAACAATATGGCTCACCTTTAGACTTTTGTGGGTCAAGTTTCGCCTTTTCGCGTTGTGGTAGAACTGGCGACACCGGTGTATTGTTGCTTGACGTCCTATAATTTTTCTTATTTTAACTATTTATAAATGTATAAGTGTTGTTTACGAAAGATGATGTTGGTTTCAACTACTAGTTACAGGAACACTCTTTTAGAACAAAAGTGTGTGATTTTTCTTTTCTAAAGAGAAACTTATTACATCGCCATCGTCTCAAACTTTTCGTCTGTGTTGCATGTCAGGTGACAGTCGCTCACAGACTTAGTGGGATAAAGTGAAAGGTAAAAAAAAAAGTTCCCTGACAAGTTTTAGTTGTGTGAAATTTCCAAACACATTTATTCTACAATATAAATCTCGTGTCACAATGTTTGTCCTCAATGAACTCCTAAACCAATTAACCGATTATAATAAAATTCGCACACCATGTGCAGTTCGATCCAACTTGAGAGATAGGATAGTTTTTATGAAAAAAAAACGTAAACATGTAGGTACCACGGGCGAAGCCGGGGCGAACCGCTAGTTTATTCTACAATTAAAGGACCATTTTCGAAATATCCACTCACGGCTGATCCACGTCCAAACTGACATCACCCAAGAACAGCCGCCTCACAATGGACCGTCGGTACCAGGCGCGCGGGAACGCGAGGATCTCGCCGAGCCGCCGCATGTCGTACTTGAACGACGCTGAACCGACGTCTACTATCGCTGTATACGAATTTGTGCTTGAATATTAAGTTCATAGAGTCTAAAATCAATTGGCGTTTTAATGAAATAATATTTGCGAGATTTGGTGATAATTTTTTGGGAAACAATTTGGAAGACTGAAGTTTAGAATTAATGTCAATATGTAACCAATTAAGTGTGATGGTGTTCGTTTTCTAATATAAAAGTTTATTGTTTATAATATGTATTTTAATGCTAAAATGACAATAACGCAAAAGATAAAAGGTGTAACAACATCGCAAAAAAAATGTGAATATGTAATGAGTAAAACTCTACCACGTTTCCAAAAAAAATACATTAACAATCTGCCACACTTACTTGAGAACCGAACAGTCGCTTTCGACTGATCCTGGTCGGTCTGAAAGTCCAATTTCCTGAACCTTGACAAGTGGAACTTGACGAACTCCACGTTGATGCTGAGCGAATCCTTCCGCTCAGTGTCCGCGAGCGGCGACCATTGAGCCTCTTTAAGGCTCGACTTTTTGCCACCGTAGGGATGGAAGATGTATACAGAGAAGTCTGCTAGGCATCCCGTGACGCTCAGCCCGCCCATTGCGATCGCCGCTTCCGCCATTTCTCTGTGAATGGAATTATTTTTGTACTTGTATGTCTACACAAATGGAGACTACATAAATCGAAGTTTGGACGAATAGAAGGCACAAGATAGCTTAATTGTGCCCAACCTGCTAAATAAATTTAAAGGGCGCTCGATTTGGCAAATGAACTAATTCATTCCTGAATTATATAAAACGAAAATATCTGTATAAAATCGTCGAATCTCGCCGTTATCTCCTGGCAGGTGAACCTGTAGGGGCACACTCACTCGTCGCTCGCGCGCTTGGAGCTGAACACGATCTGCAGGCTGGGCAGCTGCAGCAGGCACTCGACGCGCGAGGCGGGCAGGCAGCTGAAGCGGAAGGCGGAGGGCCGCGTGTGGAAGTGCACGATGACGTCGACGGGGAACGACGCGTACACGTACTGCCCGTACGAGCCGCCCCCCTCCTCCGCGCCCGACCCGCCCTCGCCCGACCCGCGACGCGCTGTCTCCGTTTCTGCGATACCAATAATATACAGGGACACCAGTCAAATATCCCTTCAACTGCAAGAGACTATCCTTCAAACTGAAAGAGACAACTCGGTACTCAAAATCTAGTGTACTTTTGTAATGAAAGTAAATATTTTATTTTGTCACCATTTCCCTATAAATGAGTAAAGCGAGAAAACCCCTCCTAAGATTGTATACGTATAATTACGATCACGCTTAAAATTTAATGCCTATGAGAATGGTCCTTCCAGTCTGAAGTAATTATGCCAACAAAAATATGTTTGACTTAGATCCATTTTGTGACGTTATAACTGTTATTTCATAACAACTACAAGTCATAATTTAAGCGATAACGTTTGTAAGCGTCAGGATAAAACAAATATCAAGAAGTTTCACTTCTGACACGTCACACACATTCTTTTTTTTTACAAACAAATCGCATTGTTCCAAGAAGCTTATATCTAATACACTGGAGATTTCAGTATGAACATTAACTTGTAAAAAGAAAATATGACCTTGAATGACGCCTGTATGTTTTTTTATCCCTTTCACACCTACTTGCCAAGTTAGGTGTGAAAGGGATAAAAAAACATACAGGCGTCATTCAAGGTCATATTTTCTTGTTACAAGTTAATGTTCATACTGAAATCTCCAGTGTATTAGATACTAGCTTCTTGCATTGTTCAAATGAGTATTGACATTTGACACATAATGGTCATTGACATTACAATTCTTATAGGCTTAAATTATAGTCGAGCAACTAAAAATAGGCAACATTTGACGTCTATCAATTTTATCTTCGAATAGAGGTAACCTGCTTAAAAACATCGATTAAAGTAAATTAATCGATACGGACTTGAAACATTAGTCAATCGAACTTGAAACACATGTGACTTTTAAAATTCATCAGGCGAATCCCTGTCCTAGTATATACTTTCTTTCGTAAATTTAGGGAGCAAAATAAGACAAGTATAATACATTATTAAAAAAAACACAACGCTTTTATTAAGTTATGGTGATTTTTATTCACAAGTAATCAATGTATTCGATTGTAGATGTCAGATTTTGATTTTTAGAGTAACGTCTGGTATTTAAAAAGAAAAAAGGTTTATTGGCACAAAATTGAAGCGACGTCAGTTCTTTAAATCAGAAATTGTTTATTATGTTGAGAATGGTTTATCAGTAAAATCAAATCAAAATTACTTGTATTGGTCATTATTATTATAAATATGTAATCGTAATTGAAAAAAGTTAAGCAAATGTGCAGTTCTAACAAAACGAAATATCATGTTATTCTATGTAGTCGTTACTAGGTTACGTTGTTGAATTTTGTTGAACTGTCAAATGTTGCCTATTAAAATGGCTCTACTATAATATAAAATTATCATGTATGCTAGGCCTGTCACCTGGCACAGGTTTGATGTCATCAACTATCTACTCGAATATGAAGAATATTTCAAAATTAACTCTGTTTTTTTAAATTGTTTTGGTCCTTCAAGCCGGTTGGGTGGAACAGATACATAAATTGTTCGAGTGAATAAATTCTGGCCGCCTATATTATGTAAAAACACACAACATTTGACAAGAATCGTAATTGACATTGAGTTTTATACATTCAAAAATATATAAAACTTTCGGACCAGTAGTTCCTGAGATTAGCGCGTTCAAACAAACAAACAAACTCTTCAGCTTTATAATATTAGTACAGTATAGATGAACTCTAAGAGCGGCCGTACACGGGCAGCTCGAGCAGTTAACGGCGACGTAATTTTCTTACGTAGAAACTAAATATATTCATAAATAATGTACATTTTACTCAACATATAAATGAATAGAAAAATACCTGGTGTAGGCATAGAGAACGACGCCTTTGTCGGAATAGGTTCCAAAGTCTGTTCCAAGAACTCCAATATATGCGGACTGATGATGGTCTCCTCTGGTATACTCTGCAGTGTTATCCAAGCAAATAGGGCCGCTTTTTTGGTGCCCATCTTACGGGCTCCCACCACGTTAGGAGGGGGGATGTTGGGTATTGATTGCGGGGAAGCTGATTCTTCTGATAGTGTTTTAGATTCGTAGTGTACCTATTAAATTCGATCAAACACGTTTATTATTAAGTGCATGGTATATTACTTTTTTTATAAAAAGTGATTTTTTAAAAAGTAATGCAGTTCAAATATTTATATAAAAGCAGCAGACAACAAAAACTTCGTCAATACAAAAAGTCGGACGCAGAAGCTAGATTTTATGGTTTAAGCAAAGACTATTTCAGTTTTTTCAATATAACTCAGTTTAAATTGTAACAAATAAAGTGTCACAATAATATAACTCAATTTTGATTTTTAAGAATTTTCATCATAATTACCTTTAACTGCAATCCCGGCACTCTAAACACGGTAACATCAGGCGGCGGCGGTAGTCGTGGTTTACGACGCGCATTAGGCGAGCCACCCAAACCTCCAGGGCCCAGATTGCCACTGGCCCCCAAGGGCACACCAGGGCCCAGGGGCCCAGGGCCTGCAGGGCCAGATGGTGTCGCGGAGGGCACGCTGGTGCCTCCCATTTCGAGCCCTGAACCTGCGCTTGCGCCCGCACCAGATAGACCACCGGATGCTGAACGTCCCACACGTGATCTTCCACTAGAAATGAGTTTATGTGTTAATTTTCATGTTTTATCCATATTACACATTCCATATTATAGGTAAATGCGTAATTATTAAATCTGACAAAATATACACTTATTAAAACACATAAATTTAATTTGTTTTATAAGCTTACCACTTTTATTAGAAACACAGAAACTCAATACCTACCTCGAAGGACCAAAAATAATAGTGAAGTACTTACATTTTCAAATCATCGTCCTTATTAGGTTCCTTGGTGTGTAGCACGCACTTTCCACTATTAATGTGCACTTTGACGTCCAACTCAAAGTCGATGTTCGGTTCTGCTGTTTTCGCCTTGCTTTGTTTGCCTTCTGACTGACTTGCGCCTTCTGAGGTTGTACTGTAAGAAAAACGACATGTTTTAAGATTTTAGCATTCAAATAAGCACAAATTATATAAGTTAGCATGCGGTTTCACCTGCCAGGTTACACATTTTAATAAGCCCGTAATATTTAACTGGCACGCTAAGTTTATTATACTTTGTTTAGCAATTTTAGTGTGAAAGAGTAAACAATCGAATGTTCTCTCGATACATCGCAATTCATACTGTGCAATATGTGAAGAAAATATAACTCATGTACATCACAAAAACACTTTTCACGCACTTTCAACAACTTTTCCCTTTTCACTTCAACCATACATATATATGCTATAACCACAGAAGTGGGATTTACCTAGTGTCCGTATTCTTCCTGGGCAGATCGAGCGAATCTGGCCAAGTTTGGCGCGGTTGGAAAGAGACAGAACGCGATGCGCCCACTGTCCCGCTCGCACCGCGTAGTGACCCACAGCGGGATGGACCTGGACCTGGGATATAATGATATTTATTATACTAGTATTTATTTATTGTATATTGTAATAAATTGTGATAAGAAATTGAAATAAATAAATAAAATTGTGTTGTATTCGAATTGTGTTTTGTTTCGATTTATAATCACACGTTGAATATTATTATGATACACTAGTTTCAACGTGTATCACGTTTTAAATATTATTTACAAAGGTAAGTTTTTAGAGTTCATATTTTAACAATTATTACTAGAGGGCTATAGAATTGAAAACAGCGAACAGAGCATTACGGGTTCTTTTTTTAAAGATTGGTACTCTAATTAATAATTTGGTGGCCATATTAATGCAGCATCTGGCTAGTCTAGTATATTTTCTTTATACCTACGAAGAAAGGAACTATAATATATCGCATGTACGCTGACATAAAGCTACAAATCACTCACCAGTAAGCGTCTCACTATCCATAGAGCTCCACGAAGCGCCCTCTATGATATCGGCCAAGCGTGTGTCGTCCTCCGCCAGTAACAGCGTCTCGCCCGAGTCGCCCACACTTGTGAGGCTGCCCGCGCTGGGCAGGCTGCCCAGCCCCATGCCCAGACCCACTGTGCTTGAAGGTAGGAGGCCGATGGACGCTGGCTCGCCAATGCTGGGAAAGATAATTTTTAAGGGTCACATAAGTGTCCTTGGGACATTTTACGAAAATAGTTATACTCTGTCCATTATATTATTTGCTTTTTGACAGCTTCACGCCTATGAACAATTGTATTGTATATGTTAAAATGTCATACAAATAATTATTGTACTTCATGGACAGGCACCGCCCACTTAGTGATGTCTACACAGAATTATTCAATGATGGGTCGATAGATTATAATAATCGATAGAAATACTCTGTAAAATATATCCGATACAGAAAAACTCTTCTATTATATTATAGAATTTAAACATAAAGACAACCAAATTGTAAGATAGAAACCAATAAATAATAAACTATTAGTTTAGTTTAGTTTTAACATAAATTGCATAGATATGTGGTCTTATTATTATATATCTTATTAGTACGTTTACGTTGTAATTATTATTTACGTACTTGATTCGATTTATGATAATATTTTGAATTTATAATTGAAATGGTATCACAATCGATAATCATTTAGACATCACTTCTGGTATCACCCGTCGAGCTGTCAAAAGGCAATTCTTATAGTGGACAGACTATAAAAAGGAAATTTAGTTAAAATAAAACGGAAACTTAATTTAATCAGTAAATTGTAAGTTTAAACGTTAATCTAGGAGATAAATGATGCAAATTGTAGACGAGAAACTGGTTTTACTGCTACTCTGAAATAATTTTATGTAAGGAAGATATGAGGTCAATAAACTTTGAGAACGTGACCAATCAATACGGCTGAATCTCTCAAGATCCTGCCAAAGAAGAACAATAAAATACTTTTTAGTAGTTGAAATTGAAGATTAACTACTACCATCACCAATAACGTAACCACTACTTCACTGTCCAACAAATTATTATTGTTTTCCATCTTGTACGCGTCTATGTTATGATCCTTCGAGCCGGATATTTCAAATTCCCCTTCCTTAACATACAATAATAACCTATATACTAAAACCTAATAAATTATATACTAAAACCTTCCTCTTGAATCACTATATCTATTAAAAAAGATCGCATCAAAATCCGTTGCGTAGTTTTAAAGATTTAAGCATACAAAGGGACATAGGGAAATAGGGACAGAGAAAGCGACTTTGTTTTATACTATGTAGTGATAGTGATAAATAAACAAATGTACAATACCTGTCTGTATCATGCGACAAGGGCGGCGGGCGGCTGGAGCCGAGCCCGAGCTTGCCCTTCGTGATGGAGCTCGCGCGCACGCTCTGCCGACGGAGCTTCTGCAGCATGTCCCTGCGGGAAGATACACGCGTCTAAATTTATGCAAATGAACAATTTATATGTCATATACCGTAATTGTTATACATTTTTGACGTGACAACGTCTTAAATTAGGTTGCGGCTGGGAGTCACTTATGAAAAAGTGTAACGCTCGGTAACGTTACGATGAGTCACCGAACGAGAGAGAGGCCCGCGGTCTGCCGCGCGCGCAGCACATAAATATTCTACCGAGAAAAAGACGTTGTCACGTAAAATCTTCGCCCGTAAAACCGACTTTACAGGCAACCATTTTTTTTTCTTTTATCTATTTATCTGTATAAACATAAAATTGTGAGTCTGCAGACACATATAAATATAATATAGATATAAAGACTGGGAAGAAACTGGCCTTCGAAACACAGTTCACCACTAGTTCGAAGGTCAGGGTCAGAACATAATGCTGTACCTGTTTCTTGAAAAATATTTTTTTATTATTTTAACATTGAGTAGTGTTCCGAACATATTGACGATCAATATTCGGGGTGAATATTGAAAAAACATTCATATTGTTGTAGAGCCAGTTTTTTTTACTTTAATGACGAAAACCATTGATGAGCAACTTTAGCTGATGTGGGGACCTTTTTATTTTTCTTGTCTTAATTTTGTTTCCCTTTACTGCATTTTTGTTTAAGTGCCAAATAAATGACATGGAATTTGAATTTAAGTTATTCTGCCTTATCCAAAAACCACTGCAGTCATTAAACTATATCTTAAAAATCGCTCATAATTAAATGACATATAATGTTCTTTTGTCCCTCACCTGCGGAAGTCCTTAAACACCAGTGCCTCCAGATCCTGCAGCCTCCTCAACTCATACTCCACAGTGCTGTGACTGGCGCCAAGCGCTCGCAGGTCGCTGATGATCTTCGCCTGCTCCGTCATCTCCTTCTCTATCAGCTTGGATCGCTTCTTAGCGTCCAGGGACGTGTCGAACACGAACGCTGGGAGGTGGTCTGTATACTTGCGCCGGAGGACTATGCTCTCCTATGCAAATAGTTAATATTTTATTTAGTTATTACACTTTATCGTACATACATTATAGAAGAAAAATAATGATACAAAAACTGTGCTGATGTAGCACAATTGGCGGCGTTATCACTAAGCAGTGACCATAATTGTACTTAGTTAAATAAGGGAATTTCCAAAGCTTCTATTATCACTTTGGACATAATTAATAAAGTTAAAAATCTATAATTATCAATATTGTTTGTTGTACTAGTTAAATAGTTTAAAGGATTATCCAAAGGTATATAAGTAAGTATTATTGGCCCTTAAAATTGCTTAGAGTTCTAATGAGTTCTATAATCAAAAATATATTTGCATCACTCAGCCAAGAACACAGAACTAAAGATCAATCAATTATTGTTCAATTAAATAGCGAGGAAATTACCAAAAATGCAATTTTCATCATCAACAACATTACAAAATTTTCAAAGGTATCACTTACTTGTGAATCTTTGCTGTTATCAGCTTCATCATCCAAGTCACTTTCATAATCCATTTTCAAGGGATCCTCTTCTTCAAAGCCTGTAATTTTTTAATTCAATTTTATAATTATTGGGCCTAATTTGTAGTAAAATAAATTAAAATTATATTAAATAGATATTTACCAGTTAACATTGTTAGAGTATGTCCCAAAGCGGAGAGCTGTTTGCCAACATTGGTGTCCAAATGTATGTCCACGCCTTCCATTTGCCACGAGACGTTCAGGAACCATTTTGCGTTTTCTTTAAAAATAATAATATTGTTAAAACTTGAATTCAATTTAGGATAAGAAGAAGTGTACAGTTAAACATCTCTACCAAATCTGTTTGATTTGTATCAGTCAAAAGATAGAGGAAGTGTCTGTTTTAATTTACTTATTGCGTGTTGCGGATTGATAAATTACTCATATAAGATTGCAGTTTTAATTTTCACACTTAATTTAAAAACAATAAAAGTATCGATTCAAAATTAGTGCTTGTGCATCATATTTTTTTAGCTATCATTTACATCACTACAAAAACGCTTAACTAACTATTATAACATAAACGCATCGTTAACTATGCATGATCAGACTATATTTCTACGCTTCTTTCAAACCATCACCAATCCACTCACCATTATGCCTGGCCGCGGCCGTGCGACTGCACACCTCATACGTGCCCTCGGACACACAGCACACGTTCACACAGGCCTCGCTGGGTTCTGGCTTCCAATCATCGAGCGAGGCCTCAAAGTCCCTCGCGAACCGTAAGCAGAGCCCCACGAAGCGGCCCTTGCTGACCAGCGCCCCCGAACTGACGGCGGAGATGCTGGTGCTCTCGAGGGTCACCACCACGGCCCCGCGCTCCCCGTCCCCCAGCGGGCCTTCGCCCCCGCCCCAGCCCCAGCCCCAGCCGCACCACTTCGACTGTGGAATGGTAAGTACATAGTTCAAACAATATACTTTGCAGTTTGTATTTTATAATAATGATTATTATTATAGAATACAAACTGCTCGCTTCAGTCCCAACCACACCACTTCGACTGAAACACACCCAAGTAGAAACGATATACATATTTAATATACTATCGTTCGACCAAGCCCCAGCAGAATCACTTCGACTGCGAGACGATAGGTATACAATTCAAAAAAATATAGGTACTTAATTTATTAAATTAAAAAATTAAGTATAATGTAATATATTTCGCTTTATACATATGTATTAATAATGGTAGGTAGTAGTATTTTTTGTACTCTCATCTGTCTGTTCTATTAAAAATCTATTATATTATATGTATAGTATAAAATCTGTTTATATTAAAAAAAAACGATGGAAATTTCTCAATTAGTATGTTTATTTTTTGTATTTTTTTATGTTCGATTACATTACCAAAATAACGGAAAAAATTACAGAACAACTTACAACGGGCGGCTGATTGAGCGGCAAGCAAATGCCTATATCGTCCACATTCAGTTGTAGGAACAACGTGCTCAGATGCGGCGTGCCGATTTGTGACGTCAGTTGCACCTGCACAAAAATATTACAAAGTCTTAATTTCAATTTACACAAATTACTTTTAATAAGCCATAATTATCTTATGACCCAATCTTAAAAAGGAACACTGCAAAGTTTGTCTTAACTATGCCATATTTCCCGTCCGACTAGGGCCCTTCCGGCCTCCTCCACTCAAGCGACAGCCCAAGCCGAGGTTCGTGGTCCCCGTCAAGGGGACGCCCTTGCGCATGTCGCGCAGGGTGAACCTTCAGTTCACCCCCGCGTCCGCGTTAAAATGTAGAAGCCCTTCTGGCTAACATTGAGAGACACCACACAAAAAAAAAATGCCATATTTAATTCCAAGCAAATCTATTTGGGTTAGTAAAGAATGGCAGTCAGAACTATCTTTTAAACATCAATGTAAAAATCAATACATCGAATCTCATAAACAAGGTGCGCACACTTGCGCACTCATTGAACGATTTTAGCAGTGAAATTCTCAACAAATTATAAATCAAAAGACGCATTAAAATATCTGTAAAGTTATTTATGTAATTAACATATAAAAACTATATCCTAAATCTATACTGTTATAATAAAGCTGAAGAGTTTGTATGTTTGTTTGTTTGTTTGAACGAGCTAATCTCAGGAACTACTGGTCCGATTTGAAAAATTCTTTCGGTGTTAGATAGCCCATTTATCGAGGAAGGTTATAGGCTATCATCACCCTAAGACCAATAGGAGCGGAACAATGCGGGTGACCGATGAAACCGCGTGGCACAGCGAGTAAACTATAAACGTATATGCGATTGTACAGGTAATTTACAGGACTAGACTTGTAACCCACCTTCTCAAACACCTGCTGCGTGGCCGTTAGCACCTCCTTATTCAGCGTCATGCGCTTCTCATTCCAGTACTCATAGGCGTTCTTATAATTGAGCCACACTAATATAGCCCGATCCACGGCCACGGGTTGTATGTACACGAGAGGCCGCTTTAGGGTGATCAGGACTACTTCCTTGTCCTCCCCGCATACTATTTCCTCTTGGAATGCATTGCGCATCGCTGAGGGGAAGTTAATAAGTTTTTGTTACGGTTGACAGGTTTAAATATAGGGAATAAACATAAAAAAGGGATAGGCTTAGGATTCTAATATAATTTCTAGTCTTTATATATAAAAAGTACGTGTCACTTTGTTTGTCCGCGATGGACTCCAAAGCTACTGAACCTATTTTAAATTTAATTTGCACCCGTGTGCAGTTTGGTCTAACTTGAAAGATGGGATACATTTCAGTTTATAGTCGCAAAATTATTTGATTGCGAATTATTATTTGTCAGTGTAAATAAACATTTAAAAGAAGGTTTAAAAGAGGATTTAGTGCACTTACAAATCCTCGTGTTAAAGAAGGCATACTGTTGGAACTCCGGCTCGGCTTCTTCGAACATCGCGTTCCGTATAAGTTGACCCAAACTGAGATTAATGTCAACCTGCAAAACATTTTTACTTATCACACTTTTATACAGTTTAATCATAGTTCACAATTTTATGTTCGCATTTAGTCAAGTGAAGTGATTGATTAACCGACTTCAAAAAAAAGGAGAAGGTTCTGAATTCACCCGGTATTTTTTTTTTTCATATCACATTTTAAATTCATTAGAGAGTGGAATTGAATCAATTTTTTTTAATTTTCTCATCATAAAACGTAATATTCATGATCCTCGACTCTCTGCCTGGAAGAGATCGCTGTTTTAGCGACAAGGCCGCCTTTTTGTACGTGATTATTTTGTATGCGTTTTTTCGTATTTTTATTTTATTTATATATTGGAAATTATTGTTTCCTTGTTTTGGTGCAAATAAAGTATTTTCATTCATTCAATTTTTTGAAGCCTTTGAGAGACAAGGTTATTTTTTTTTTGGGTATACCTGTGCCCTAGCGAAGAGCCGCAAGCCGTGCGACTGCGCGGGCTGCGTGACGTTCTGCACGCGGTTGGACAGCTCCAGCTCCACTGCTCCCGTCTCCAGCCGCACCGCGCTGTTGCTGGGCGTCGTTGCTGTCAGCTGGATGCGCTGTGGGTATACCTGTGCCCTAGCGAAGAGCCGCAAGCCGTGCGACTGCGCGGGCTGCGTGACGTTCTGCACGCGGTTGGACAGCTCCAGCTCCACTGCTCCCGTCTCCAGCCGCACCGCGCTGTTGCTGGGCGTCGTTGCTGTCAGCTGGATGCGCTGTGGGTATACCTGTGCCCTAGCGAAGAGCCGCAAGCCGTGCGACTGCGCGGGCTGCGTGACGTTCTGCACGCGGTTGGACAGCTCCAGCTCCACTGCTCCCGTCTCCAGCCGCACCGCGCTGTTGCTGGGCGTCGTTGCTGTCAGCTGGATGCGCTGTGGGTATACCTGTGCCCTAGCGAAGAGCCGCAAGCCGTGCGACTGCGCGGGCTGCGTGACGTTCTGCACGCGGTTGGACAGCTCCAGCTCCACTGCTCCCGTCTCCAGCCGCACCGCGCTGTTGCTGGGCGTCGTTGCTGTCAGCTGGATGCGCTGTGGGTATACCTGTGCCCTAGCGAAGAGCCGCAAGCCGTGCGACTGCGCGGGCTGCGTGACGTTCTGCACGCGGTTGGACAGCTCCAGCTCCACTGCTCCCGTCTCCAGCCGCACCGCGCTGTTGCTGGGCGTCGTTGCTGTCAGCTGGATGCGCTGTGGGTATACCTGTGCCCTAGCGAAGAGCCGCAAGCCGTGCGACTGCGCGGGCTGCGTGACGTTCTGCACGCGGTTGGACAGCTCCAGCTCCACTGCTCCCGTCTCCAGCCGCACCGCGCTGTTGCTGGGCGTCGTTGCTGTCAGCTGGATGCGCTGTGGGTATACCTGTGCCCTAGCGAAGAGCCGCAAGCCGTGCGACTGCGCGGGCTGCGTGACGTTCTGCACGCGGTTGGACAGCTCCAGCTCCACTGCTCCCGTCTCCAGCCGCACCGCGCTGTTGCTGGGCGTCGTTGCTGTCAGCTGGATGCGCTGTGGGTATACCTGTGCCCTAGCGAAGAGCCGCAAGCCGTGCGACTGCGCGGGCTGCGTGACGTTCTGCACGCGGTTGGACAGCTCCAGCTCCACTGCTCCCGTCTCCAGCCGCACCGCGCTGTTGCTGGGCGTCGTTGCTGTCAGCTGGATGCGCTGTGGGTATACCTGTGCCCTAGCGAAGAGCCGCAAGCCGTGCGACTGCGCGGGCTGCGTGACGTTCTGCACGCGGTTGGACAGCTCCAGCTCCACTGCTCCCGTCTCCAGCCGCACCGCGCTGTTGCTGGGCGTCGTTGCTGTCAGCTGGATGCGCTGTGGGTATACCTGTGCCCTAGCGAAGAGCCGCAAGCCGTGCGACTGCGCGGGCTGCGTGACGTTCTGCACGCGGTTGGACAGCTCCAGCTCCACTGCTCCCGTCTCCAGCCGCACCGCGCTGTTGCTGGGCGTCGTTGCTGTCAGCTGGATGCGCTGTGGGTATACCTGTGCCCTAGCGAAGAGCCGCAAGCCGTGCGACTGCGCGGGCTGCGTGACGTTCTGCACGCGGTTGGACAGCTCCAGCTCCACTGCTCCCGTCTCCAGCCGCACCGCGCTGTTGCTGGGCGTCGTTGCTGTCAGCTGGATGCGCTGTGGGTATACCTGTGCCCTAGCGAAGAGCCGCAAGCCGTGCGACTGCGCGGGCTGCGTGACGTTCTGCACGCGGTTGGACAGCTCCAGCTCCACTGCTCCCGTCTCCAGCCGCACCGCGCTGTTGCTGGGCGTCGTTGCTGTCAGCTGGATGCGCTGTGGGTATACCTGTGCCCTAGCGAAGAGCCGCAAGCCGTGCGACTGCGCGGGCTGCGTGACGTTCTGCACGCGGTTGGACAGCTCCAGCTCCACTGCTCCCGTCTCCAGCCGCACCGCGCTGTTGCTGGGCGTCGTTGCTGTCAGCTGGATGCGCTGTGGGTATACCTGTGCCCTAGCGAAGAGCCGCAAGCCGTGCGACTGCGCGGGCTGCGTGACGTTCTGCACGCGGTTGGACAGCTCCAGCTCCACTGCTCCCGTCTCCAGCCGCACCGCGCTGTTGCTGGGCGTCGTTGCTGTCAGCTGGATGCGCTGTGGGTATACCTGTGCCCTAGCGAAGAGCCGCAAGCCGTGCGACTGCGCGGGCTGCGTGACGTTCTGCACGCGGTTGGACAGCTCCAGCTCCACTGCTCCCGTCTCCAGCCGCACCGCGCTGTTGCTGGGCGTCGTTGCTGTCAGCTGGATGCGCTGTGGGTATACCTGTGCCCTAGCGAAGAGCCGCAAGCCGTGCGACTGCGCGGGCTGCGTGACGTTCTGCACGCGGTTGGACAGCTCCAGCTCCACTGCTCCCGTCTCCAGCCGCACCGCGCTGTTGCTGGGCGTCGTTGCTGTCAGCTGGATGCGCTGTGGGTATACCTGTGCCCTAGCGAAGAGCCGCAAGCCGTGCGACTGCGCGGGCTGCGTGACGTTCTGCACGCGGTTGGACAGCTCCAGCTCCACTGCTCCCGTCTCCAGCCGCACCGCGCTGTTGCTGGGCGTCGTTGCTGTCAGCTGGATGCGCTGTGGGTATACCTGTGCCCTAGCGAAGAGCCGCAAGCCGTGCGACTGCGCGGGCTGCGTGACGTTCTGCACGCGGTTGGACAGCTCCAGCTCCACTGCTCCCGTCTCCAGCCGCACCGCGCTGTTGCTGGGCGTCGTTGCTGTCAGCTGGATGCGCTGTGGGTATACCTGTGCCCTAGCGAAGAGCCGCAAGCCGTGCGACTGCGCGGGCTGCGTGACGTTCTGCACGCGGTTGGACAGCTCCAGCTCCACTGCTCCCGTCTCCAGCCGCACCGCGCTGTTGCTGGGCGTCGTTGCTGTCAGCTGGATGCGCTGTGGGTATACCTGTGCCCTAGCGAAGAGCCGCAAGCCGTGCGACTGCGCGGGCTGCGTGACGTTCTGCACGCGGTTGGACAGCTCCAGCTCCACTGCTCCCGTCTCCAGCCGCACCGCGCTGTTGCTGGGCGTCGTTGCTGTCAGCTGGATGCGCTGTGGGTATACCTGTGCCCTAGCGAAGAGCCGCAAGCCGTGCGACTGCGCGGGCTGCGTGACGTTCTGCACGCGGTTGGACAGCTCCAGCTCCACTGCTCCCGTCTCCAGCCGCACCGCGCTGTTGCTGGGCGTCGTTGCTGTCAGCTGGATGCGCTGTGGGTATACCTGTGCCCTAGCGAAGAGCCGCAAGCCGTGCGACTGCGCGGGCTGCGTGACGTTCTGCACGCGGTTGGACAGCTCCAGCTCCACTGCTCCCGTCTCCAGCCGCACCGCGCTGTTGCTGGGCGTCGTTGCTGTCAGCTGGATGCGCTGTGGGTATACCTGTGCCCTAGCGAAGAGCCGCAAGCCGTGCGACTGCGCGGGCTGCGTGACGTTCTGCACGCGGTTGGACAGCTCCAGCTCCACTGCTCCCGTCTCCAGCCGCACCGCGCTGTTGCTGGGCGTCGTTGCTGTCAGCTGGATGCGCTGTGGGTATACCTGTGCCCTAGCGAAGAGCCGCAAGCCGTGCGACTGCGCGGGCTGCGTGACGTTCTGCACGCGGTTGGACAGCTCCAGCTCCACTGCTCCCGTCTCCAGCCGCACCGCGCTGTTGCTGGGCGTCGTTGCTGTCAGCTGGATGCGCTGTGGGTATACCTGTGCCCTAGCGAAGAGCCGCAAGCCGTGCGACTGCGCGGGCTGCGTGACGTTCTGCACGCGGTTGGACAGCTCCAGCTCCACTGCTCCCGTCTCCAGCCGCACCGCGCTGTTGCTGGGCGTCGTTGCTGTCAGCTGGATGCGCTGTGGGTATACCTGTGCCCTAGCGAAGAGCCGCAAGCCGTGCGACTGCGCGGGCTGCGTGACGTTCTGCACGCGGTTGGACAGCTCCAGCTCCACTGCTCCCGTCTCCAGCCGCACCGCGCTGTTGCTGGGCGTCGTTGCTGTCAGCTGGATGCGCTGTGGGTATACCTGTGCCCTAGCGAAGAGCCGCAAGCCGTGCGACTGCGCGGGCTGCGTGACGTTCTGCACGCGGTTGGACAGCTCCAGCTCCACTGCTCCCGTCTCCAGCCGCACCGCGCTGTTGCTGGGCGTCGTTGCTGTCAGCTGGATGCGCTGTGGGTATACCTGTGCCCTAGCGAAGAGCCGCAAGCCGTGCGACTGCGCGGGCTGCGTGACGTTCTGCACGCGGTTGGACAGCTCCAGCTCCACTGCTCCCGTCTCCAGCCGCACCGCGCTGTTGCTGGGCGTCGTTGCTGTCAGCTGGATGCGCTGTGGGTATACCTGTGCCCTAGCGAAGAGCCGCAAGCCGTGCGACTGCGCGGGCTGCGTGACGTTCTGCACGCGGTTGGACAGCTCCAGCTCCACTGCTCCCGTCTCCAGCCGCACCGCGCTGTTGCTGGGCGTCGTTGCTGTCAGCTGGATGCGCTGTGGGTATACCTGTGCCCTAGCGAAGAGCCGCAAGCCGTGCGACTGCGCGGGCTGCGTGACGTTCTGCACGCGGTTGGACAGCTCCAGCTCCACTGCTCCCGTCTCCAGCCGCACCGCGCTGTTGCTGGGCGTCGTTGCTGTCAGCTGGATGCGCTGTGGGTATACCTGTGCCCTAGCGAAGAGCCGCAAGCCGTGCGACTGCGCGGGCTGCGTGACGTTCTGCACGCGGTTGGACAGCTCCAGCTCCACTGCTCCCGTCTCCAGCCGCACCGCGCTGTTGCTGGGCGTCGTTGCTGTCAGCTGGATGCGCTGTGGGTATACCTGTGCCCTAGCGAAGAGCCGCAAGCCGTGCGACTGCGCGGGCTGCGTGACGTTCTGCACGCGGTTGGACAGCTCCAGCTCCACTGCTCCCGTCTCCAGCCGCACCGCGCTGTTGCTGGGCGTCGTTGCTGTCAGCTGGATGCGCTGTGGGTATACCTGTGCCCTAGCGAAGAGCCGCAAGCCGTGCGACTGCGCGGGCTGCGTGACGTTCTGCACGCGGTTGGACAGCTCCAGCTCCACTGCTCCCGTCTCCAGCCGCACCGCGCTGTTGCTGGGCGTCGTTGCTGTCAGCTGGATGCGCTGTGGGTATACCTGTGCCCTAGCGAAGAGCCGCAAGCCGTGCGACTGCGCGGGCTGCGTGACGTTCTGCACGCGGTTGGACAGCTCCAGCTCCACTGCTCCCGTCTCCAGCCGCACCGCGCTGTTGCTGGGCGTCGTTGCTGTCAGCTGGATGCGCTGTGGGTATACCTGTGCCCTAGCGAAGAGCCGCAAGCCGTGCGACTGCGCGGGCTGCGTGACGTTCTGCACGCGGTTGGACAGCTCCAGCTCCACTGCTCCCGTCTCCAGCCGCACCGCGCTGTTGCTGGGCGTCGTTGCTGTCAGCTGGATGCGCTGTGGGTATACCTGTGCCCTAGCGAAGAGCCGCAAGCCGTGCGACTGCGCGGGCTGCGTGACGTTCTGCACGCGGTTGGACAGCTCCAGCTCCACTGCTCCCGTCTCCAGCCGCACCGCGCTGTTGCTGGGCGTCGTTGCTGTCAGCTGGATGCGCTGTGGGTATACCTGTGCCCTAGCGAAGAGCCGCAAGCCGTGCGACTGCGCGGGCTGCGTGACGTTCTGCACGCGGTTGGACAGCTCCAGCTCCACTGCTCCCGTCTCCAGCCGCACCGCGCTGTTGCTGGGCGTCGTTGCTGTCAGCTGGATGCGCTGTGGGTATACCTGTGCCCTAGCGAAGAGCCGCAAGCCGTGCGACTGCGCGGGCTGCGTGACGTTCTGCACGCGGTTGGACAGCTCCAGCTCCACTGCTCCCGTCTCCAGCCGCACCGCGCTGTTGCTGGGCGTCGTTGCTGTCAGCTGGATGCGCTGTGGGTATACCTGTGCCCTAGCGAAGAGCCGCAAGCCGTGCGACTGCGCGGGCTGCGTGACGTTCTGCACGCGGTTGGACAGCTCCAGCTCCACTGCTCCCGTCTCCAGCCGCACCGCGCTGTTGCTGGGCGTCGTTGCTGTCAGCTGGATGCGCTGTGGGTATACCTGTGCCCTAGCGAAGAGCCGCAAGCCGTGCGACTGCGCGGGCTGCGTGACGTTCTGCACGCGGTTGGACAGCTCCAGCTCCACTGCTCCCGTCTCCAGCCGCACCGCGCTGTTGCTGGGCGTCGTTGCTGTCAGCTGGATGCGCTGTGGGTATACCTGTGCCCTAGCGAAGAGCCGCAAGCCGTGCGACTGCGCGGGCTGCGTGACGTTCTGCACGCGGTTGGACAGCTCCAGCTCCACTGCTCCCGTCTCCAGCCGCACCGCGCTGTTGCTGGGCGTCGTTGCTGTCAGCTGGATGCGCTGTGGGTATACCTGTGCCCTAGCGAAGAGCCGCAAGCCGTGCGACTGCGCGGGCTGCGTGACGTTCTGCACGCGGTTGGACAGCTCCAGCTCCACTGCTCCCGTCTCCAGCCGCACCGCGCTGTTGCTGGGCGTCGTTGCTGTCAGCTGGATGCGCTGTGGGTATACCTGTGCCCTAGCGAAGAGCCGCAAGCCGTGCGACTGCGCGGGCTGCGTGACGTTCTGCACGCGGTTGGACAGCTCCAGCTCCACTGCTCCCGTCTCCAGCCGCACCGCGCTGTTGCTGGGCGTCGTTGCTGTCAGCTGGATGCGCTGTGGGTATACCTGTGCCCTAGCGAAGAGCCGCAAGCCGTGCGACTGCGCGGGCTGCGTGACGTTCTGCACGCGGTTGGACAGCTCCAGCTCCACTGCTCCCGTCTCCAGCCGCACCGCGCTGTTGCTGGGCGTCGTTGCTGTCAGCTGGATGCGCTGTGGGTATACCTGTGCCCTAGCGAAGAGCCGCAAGCCGTGCGACTGCGCGGGCTGCGTGACGTTCTGCACGCGGTTGGACAGCTCCAGCTCCACTGCTCCCGTCTCCAGCCGCACCGCGCTGTTGCTGGGCGTCGTTGCTGTCAGCTGGATGCGCTGTGGGTATACCTGTGCCCTAGCGAAGAGCCGCAAGCCGTGCGACTGCGCGGGCTGCGTGACGTTCTGCACGCGGTTGGACAGCTCCAGCTCCACTGCTCCCGTCTCCAGCCGCACCGCGCTGTTGCTGGGCGTCGTTGCTGTCAGCTGGATGCGCTGTGGGTATACCTGTGCCCTAGCGAAGAGCCGCAAGCCGTGCGACTGCGCGGGCTGCGTGACGTTCTGCACGCGGTTGGACAGCTCCAGCTCCACTGCTCCCGTCTCCAGCCGCACCGCGCTGTTGCTGGGCGTCGTTGCTGTCAGCTGGATGCGCTGTGGGTATACCTGTGCCCTAGCGAAGAGCCGCAAGCCGTGCGACTGCGCGGGCTGCGTGACGTTCTGCACGCGGTTGGACAGCTCCAGCTCCACTGCTCCCGTCTCCAGCCGCACCGCGCTGTTGCTGGGCGTCGTTGCTGTCAGCTGGATGCGCTGTGGGTATACCTGTGCCCTAGCGAAGAGCCGCAAGCCGTGCGACTGCGCGGGCTGCGTGACGTTCTGCACGCGGTTGGACAGCTCCAGCTCCACTGCTCCCGTCTCCAGCCGCACCGCGCTGTTGCTGGGCGTCGTTGCTGTCAGCTGGATGCGCTGTGGGTATACCTGTGCCCTAGCGAAGAGCCGCAAGCCGTGCGACTGCGCGGGCTGCGTGACGTTCTGCACGCGGTTGGACAGCTCCAGCTCCACTGCTCCCGTCTCCAGCCGCACCGCGCTGTTGCTGGGCGTCGTTGCTGTCAGCTGGATGCGCTGTGGGTATACCTGTGCCCTAGCGAAGAGCCGCAAGCCGTGCGACTGCGCGGGCTGCGTGACGTTCTGCACGCGGTTGGACAGCTCCAGCTCCACTGCTCCCGTCTCCAGCCGCACCGCGCTGTTGCTGGGCGTCGTTGCTGTCAGCTGGATGCGCTGTGGGTATACCTGTGCCCTAGCGAAGAGCCGCAAGCCGTGCGACTGCGCGGGCTGCGTGACGTTCTGCACGCGGTTGGACAGCTCCAGCTCCACTGCTCCCGTCTCCAGCCGCACCGCGCTGTTGCTGGGCGTCGTTGCTGTCAGCTGGATGCGCTGTGGGTATACCTGTGCCCTAGCGAAGAGCCGCAAGCCGTGCGACTGCGCGGGCTGCGTGACGTTCTGCACGCGGTTGGACAGCTCCAGCTCCACTGCTCCCGTCTCCAGCCGCACCGCGCTGTTGCTGGGCGTCGTTGCTGTCAGCTGGATGCGCTGTGGGTATACCTGTGCCCTAGCGAAGAGCCGCAAGCCGTGCGACTGCGCGGGCTGCGTGACGTTCTGCACGCGGTTGGACAGCTCCAGCTCCACTGCTCCCGTCTCCAGCCGCACCGCGCTGTTGCTGGGCGTCGTTGCTGTCAGCTGGATGCGCTGTGGGTATACCTGTGCCCTAGCGAAGAGCCGCAAGCCGTGCGACTGCGCGGGCTGCGTGACGTTCTGCACGCGGTTGGACAGCTCCAGCTCCACTGCTCCCGTCTCCAGCCGCACCGCGCTGTTGCTGGGCGTCGTTGCTGTCAGCTGGATGCGCTGTGGGTATACCTGTGCCCTAGCGAAGAGCCGCAAGCCGTGCGACTGCGCGGGCTGCGTGACGTTCTGCACGCGGTTGGACAGCTCCAGCTCCACTGCTCCCGTCTCCAGCCGCACCGCGCTGTTGCTGGGCGTCGTTGCTGTCAGCTGGATGCGCTGTGGGTATACCTGTGCCCTAGCGAAGAGCCGCAAGCCGTGCGACTGCGCGGGCTGCGTGACGTTCTGCACGCGGTTGGACAGCTCCAGCTCCACTGCTCCCGTCTCCAGCCGCACCGCGCTGTTGCTGGGCGTCGTTGCTGTCAGCTGGATGCGCTGTGGGTATACCTGTGCCCTAGCGAAGAGCCGCAAGCCGTGCGACTGCGCGGGCTGCGTGACGTTCTGCACGCGGTTGGACAGCTCCAGCTCCACTGCTCCCGTCTCCAGCCGCACCGCGCTGTTGCTGGGCGTCGTTGCTGTCAGCTGGATGCGCTGTGGGTATACCTGTGCCCTAGCGAAGAGCCGCAAGCCGTGCGACTGCGCGGGCTGCGTGACGTTCTGCACGCGGTTGGACAGCTCCAGCTCCACTGCTCCCGTCTCCAGCCGCACCGCGCTGTTGCTGGGCGTCGTTGCTGTCAGCTGGATGCGCTGTGGGTATACCTGTGCCCTAGCGAAGAGCCGCAAGCCGTGCGACTGCGCGGGCTGCGTGACGTTCTGCACGCGGTTGGACAGCTCCAGCTCCACTGCTCCCGTCTCCAGCCGCACCGCGCTGTTGCTGGGCGTCGTTGCTGTCAGCTGGATGCGCTGTGGGTATACCTGTGCCCTAGCGAAGAGCCGCAAGCCGTGCGACTGCGCGGGCTGCGTGACGTTCTGCACGCGGTTGGACAGCTCCAGCTCCACTGCTCCCGTCTCCAGCCGCACCGCGCTGTTGCTGGGCGTCGTTGCTGTCAGCTGGATGCGCTGTGGGTATACCTGTGCCCTAGCGAAGAGCCGCAAGCCGTGCGACTGCGCGGGCTGCGTGACGTTCTGCACGCGGTTGGACAGCTCCAGCTCCACTGCTCCCGTCTCCAGCCGCACCGCGCTGTTGCTGGGCGTCGTTGCTGTCAGCTGGATGCGCTGTGGGTATACCTGTGCCCTAGCGAAGAGCCGCAAGCCGTGCGACTGCGCGGGCTGCGTGACGTTCTGCACGCGGTTGGACAGCTCCAGCTCCACTGCTCCCGTCTCCAGCCGCACCGCGCTGTTGCTGGGCGTCGTTGCTGTCAGCTGGATGCGCTGTGGGTATACCTGTGCCCTAGCGAAGAGCCGCAAGCCGTGCGACTGCGCGGGCTGCGTGACGTTCTGCACGCGGTTGGACAGCTCCAGCTCCACTGCTCCCGTCTCCAGCCGCACCGCGCTGTTGCTGGGCGTCGTTGCTGTCAGCTGGATGCGCTGTGGGTATACCTGTGCCCTAGCGAAGAGCCGCAAGCCGTGCGACTGCGCGGGCTGCGTGACGTTCTGCACGCGGTTGGACAGCTCCAGCTCCACTGCTCCCGTCTCCAGCCGCACCGCGCTGTTGCTGGGCGTCGTTGCTGTCAGCTGGATGCGCTGTGGGTATACCTGTGCCCTAGCGAAGAGCCGCAAGCCGTGCGACTGCGCGGGCTGCGTGACGTTCTGCACGCGGTTGGACAGCTCCAGCTCCACTGCTCCCGTCTCCAGCCGCACCGCGCTGTTGCTGGGCGTCGTTGCTGTCAGCTGGATGCGCTGTGGGTATACCTGTGCCCTAGCGAAGAGCCGCAAGCCGTGCGACTGCGCGGGCTGCGTGACGTTCTGCACGCGGTTGGACAGCTCCAGCTCCACTGCTCCCGTCTCCAGCCGCACCGCGCTGTTGCTGGGCGTCGTTGCTGTCAGCTGGATGCGCTGTGGGTATACCTGTGCCCTAGCGAAGAGCCGCAAGCCGTGCGACTGCGCGGGCTGCGTGACGTTCTGCACGCGGTTGGACAGCTCCAGCTCCACTGCTCCCGTCTCCAGCCGCACCGCGCTGTTGCTGGGCGTCGTTGCTGTCAGCTGGATGCGCTGTGGGTATACCTGTGCCCTAGCGAAGAGCCGCAAGCCGTGCGACTGCGCGGGCTGCGTGACGTTCTGCACGCGGTTGGACAGCTCCAGCTCCACTGCTCCCGTCTCCAGCCGCACCGCGCTGTTGCTGGGCGTCGTTGCTGTCAGCTGGATGCGCTGTGGGTATACCTGTGCCCTAGCGAAGAGCCGCAAGCCGTGCGACTGCGCGGGCTGCGTGACGTTCTGCACGCGGTTGGACAGCTCCAGCTCCACTGCTCCCGTCTCCAGCCGCACCGCGCTGTTGCTGGGCGTCGTTGCTGTCAGCTGGATGCGCTGTGGGTATACCTGTGCCCTAGCGAAGAGCCGCAAGCCGTGCGACTGCGCGGGCTGCGTGACGTTCTGCACGCGGTTGGACAGCTCCAGCTCCACTGCTCCCGTCTCCAGCCGCACCGCGCTGTTGCTGGGCGTCGTTGCTGTCAGCTGGATGCGCTGTGGGTATACCTGTGCCCTAGCGAAGAGCCGCAAGCCGTGCGACTGCGCGGGCTGCGTGACGTTCTGCACGCGGTTGGACAGCTCCAGCTCCACTGCTCCCGTCTCCAGCCGCACCGCGCTGTTGCTGGGCGTCGTTGCTGTCAGCTGGATGCGCTGTGGGTATACCTGTGCCCTAGCGAAGAGCCGCAAGCCGTGCGACTGCGCGGGCTGCGTGACGTTCTGCACGCGGTTGGACAGCTCCAGCTCCACTGCTCCCGTCTCCAGCCGCACCGCGCTGTTGCTGGGCGTCGTTGCTGTCAGCTGGATGCGCTGTGGGTATACCTGTGCCCTAGCGAAGAGCCGCAAGCCGTGCGACTGCGCGGGCTGCGTGACGTTCTGCACGCGGTTGGACAGCTCCAGCTCCACTGCTCCCGTCTCCAGCCGCACCGCGCTGTTGCTGGGCGTCGTTGCTGTCAGCTGGATGCGCTGTGGGTATACCTGTGCCCTAGCGAAGAGCCGCAAGCCGTGCGACTGCGCGGGCTGCGTGACGTTCTGCACGCGGTTGGACAGCTCCAGCTCCACTGCTCCCGTCTCCAGCCGCACCGCGCTGTTGCTGGGCGTCGTTGCTGTCAGCTGGATGCGCTGTGGGTATACCTGTGCCCTAGCGAAGAGCCGCAAGCCGTGCGACTGCGCGGGCTGCGTGACGTTCTGCACGCGGTTGGACAGCTCCAGCTCCACTGCTCCCGTCTCCAGCCGCACCGCGCTGTTGCTGGGCGTCGTTGCTGTCAGCTGGATGCGCTGTGGGTATACCTGTGCCCTAGCGAAGAGCCGCAAGCCGTGCGACTGCGCGGGCTGCGTGACGTTCTGCACGCGGTTGGACAGCTCCAGCTCCACTGCTCCCGTCTCCAGCCGCACCGCGCTGTTGCTGGGCGTCGTTGCTGTCAGCTGGATGCGCTGTGGGTATACCTGTGCCCTAGCGAAGAGCCGCAAGCCGTGCGACTGCGCGGGCTGCGTGACGTTCTGCACGCGGTTGGACAGCTCCAGCTCCACTGCTCCCGTCTCCAGCCGCACCGCGCTGTTGCTGGGCGTCGTTGCTGTCAGCTGGATGCGCTGTGGGTATACCTGTGCCCTAGCGAAGAGCCGCAAGCCGTGCGACTGCGCGGGCTGCGTGACGTTCTGCACGCGGTTGGACAGCTCCAGCTCCACTGCTCCCGTCTCCAGCCGCACCGCGCTGTTGCTGGGCGTCGTTGCTGTCAGCTGGATGCGCTGTGGGTATACCTGTGCCCTAGCGAAGAGCCGCAAGCCGTGCGACTGCGCGGGCTGCGTGACGTTCTGCACGCGGTTGGACAGCTCCAGCTCCACTGCTCCCGTCTCCAGCCGCACCGCGCTGTTGCTGGGCGTCGTTGCTGTCAGCTGGATGCGCTGTGGGTATACCTGTGCCCTAGCGAAGAGCCGCAAGCCGTGCGACTGCGCGGGCTGCGTGACGTTCTGCACGCGGTTGGACAGCTCCAGCTCCACTGCTCCCGTCTCCAGCCGCACCGCGCTGTTGCTGGGCGTCGTTGCTGTCAGCTGGATGCGCTGTGGGTATACCTGTGCCCTAGCGAAGAGCCGCAAGCCGTGCGACTGCGCGGGCTGCGTGACGTTCTGCACGCGGTTGGACAGCTCCAGCTCCACTGCTCCCGTCTCCAGCCGCACCGCGCTGTTGCTGGGCGTCGTTGCTGTCAGCTGGATGCGCTGTGGGTATACCTGTGCCCTAGCGAAGAGCCGCAAGCCGTGCGACTGCGCGGGCTGCGTGACGTTCTGCACGCGGTTGGACAGCTCCAGCTCCACTGCTCCCGTCTCCAGCCGCACCGCGCTGTTGCTGGGCGTCGTTGCTGTCAGCTGGATGCGCTGTGGTATACCTGTGCCCTAGCGAAGAGCCGCAAGCCGTGCGACTGCGCGGGCTGCGTGACGTTCTGCACGCGGTTTGGACAGCTCCAGCTCCACTGCTCCCGTCTCCAGCCGCACCGCGCTGTTGCTGGGCGTCGTTGCTGTCAGCTGGATGCGCTGTGGGTATACCTGTGCCCTAGCGAAGAGCCGCAAGCCGTGCGACTGCGCGGGCTGCGTGACGTTCTGCACGCGGTTGGACAGCTCCAGCTCCACTGCTCCCGTCTCCAGCCGCACCGCGCTGTTGCTGGGCGTCGTTGCTGTCAGCTGGATGCGCTGTGGGTATACCTGTGCCCTAGCGAAGAGCCGCAAGCCGTGCGACTGCGCGGGCTGCGTGACGTTCTGCACGCGGTTGGACAGCTCCAGCTCCACTGCTCCCGTCTCCAGCCGCACCGCGCTGTTGCTGGGCGTCGTTGCTGTCAGCTGGATGCGCTGTGGGTATACCTGTGCCCTAGCGAAGAGCCGCAAGCCGTGCGACTGCGCGGGCTGCGTGACGTTCTGCACGCGGTTGGACAGCTCCAGCTCCACTGCTCCGTCTCCAGCCGCACCGCGCTGTTGCTGGGCGTCGTTGCTGTCAGCTGATGCGCTGTGGGTATACCTGTGCCCTAGCGAAGAGCCGCAAGCCGTGCGACTGCGCGGGCTGCGTGACGTTCTGCACGCGGTTGGACAGCTCAGCTCACTGCTCCCGTCTCCAGCCGCACCGCGCTGTTGCTGGGCGTCGTTGCTGTCAGCTGGATGCGCTGTGGGTATACCTGTGCCCTAGCGAAGAGCCGCAAGCCGTGCGACTGC